>QVTF01000604.1:0-287500 GCA_003573665.1 Oxygymnocypris stewartii
TCATCAATTTATTCATGAAGAGGAATTTATAAAAAAAATACATTCCATCTATAATTATTCTCACCTGTAGAAATAGAACTAGTAAATGTTGTGGAAGTGACTGTCTGCAAAGAGACTGAAACAAAAAGAGAATGAAATAGATGTTAAATCAGAATCAGATGATGAAATACTGTGTTATACAATAAAGAAAGTCATTGAGGGATTTCTTTTAAATATTCACATTCAGTTTAGAATTATTCTAACCTGTAGAAGTTGAATGAGTAGATGCTGTGGAAGTTACAGGCTGTGAAGAAACTAATAACAAAATAATAATAAAAATAGATGGAAAAAATGTTAAATCTTACTCCGATGATAAATGACTGTGCTATACAATAAAGAAAGTCATTGAGGGATTTATTTTAAATAGTCACATTCAGTCTAAAATTATTTTCACCTGTTGAAGTAGAACTAGTGTATGTTGTGGTAGTGGCCGGTTGTAAAATAACTTAAATAACAACGTGGAAACAGATGTTAATTTAGACTCAGATGCTGAATTACACTATTCTTCATGAAGTCAATTATTAAGAGAAGCTTCTTTTGAAGGCCACATTCCAGTTCAGAAACACATTCACCTGTGGTAGTGGGACTGGCAGATGTTGTGGAAGTGACCATGTGTGAAAGAGCTGAAACAATACCAGATGGAAACAAAATCAGACTCAGATGATGAACTAATGTGTTCATGAAACAAATCATCAAGAGGAAATTATTTTAAATAGTCACATTTAGTCTAGATTTATTCTCACCTGTAGAAGTTGAATGAGTAGATGCTGTGGAAGTTACAGGCTGTGAAGAAACTAATAACAAAATTAAAAAAATATGTTAAATCTTACTCAGATGAAGTACTGTGTTCTGCAAAAAGAAAATAATCAAAGGCTTTCATTTAAATGGTTAAATTTAGTCTAGAATTATTCTCACCTGTAGAAATGGAAGTACTAGGTGTTGTAGAAGTGACTGGATGTAAAAGAACTGAAACAACAGTGTAAATAGAAATTCAGCATCTAAGGCTGGCCACACACTAGAGGATGTTAAGGCCGATATTAAGCCTGATTTATCTACAGTCAGATATTTTTATGTTCTTGGAATGTTACAAATCAACATTCCTAGAATGTTGAATAAAAAAAAAATAACTTAATTGAAAGAACGTTAGAGGAACATCATACCTTTTAAAAACGTTCCTCTAACATCAAGAAAACTGTAAATGTGTTACGTTCCCAGAACCAACACTGAATATTTGGAGAACGTTCTTTTAACACAATTCTGTTAGCTGAGATAAGGCAAAAATTCGGTTGAAACTGTCTTCATATCTGTGTTCTCCCATGGTTTTAAAATCAGTTAAGACTTGAAAATCGTCTAGTGTACGGCTAGCATAAATATGATTTAACATCTGTGTTCAACATGAAGACAATTATTAGGAGTTTCTCTTGAAAGCCACATTCCAGTTCAGCAACACATTCACCTGTGGTAGTGGGACTGGCAGATGTTGTGGAAGTGACCATGTGTAAATGAGCTGAAACAATACCAGATGGAAACAAAATCAGACTCAGATGATGAACTAATGTGTTCATGAAAGAAATCATCAAGAGGAAATTATTTTAAGAAGCCACATTCAGTTTAGAATTATTCTCACCTGTAGAAGTTGAATGAGTAGATGCTGTGGAAGTTACAGACTGTGAAGAAAACTAATAACAAAATTTAAATAAATATGTTAAATCTTACTCAGATGAAGTACTGTGTTCTGCAAAAAGAAAATCATCAAAGGCTTTCATTTAAATGGTTAAATTTAGTCTAGAATTATTCTCACCTGGAGAAATGGAAGTATTAGGTGTTGTAGAAGTGACTGGCTTTAAAGAAACTAAAAAATAACAAATGGAAAAAGACGTTAAATCAGACTCAGGTGATGAACTACTCTGTTCTAAAACAAAGAAATCATTGAAAGATTTATTTTAAATAGTCACATTTTAGTCAAGAATTATTCTCACCTGTAAAAGCAGAACTAGTAGATATTGCAGAAGTGACTGGATGTAAAAGAACTGAAACAACAGTGTAAATAGAAATTCAGCATCTAAGGCTGGCCACACACTAGAGGATTTTAAGGTCCGATATTAAGCCCGATTTGTCTACAGTCAGATATTTTATGTTCTTGGAATGTTACAAATCAACGTTCCTAGAATGTTGAATAAAAAAACTAAATTCAAATAATGTTAGAGGAACATCATACCTTTAAAAACGTTCCTCTAACATCAAGAAAACTGTAAATGTGTTATGTTCCCAGAACCAACACTGAATATTTGGAGAACGTTCTTTTAACACAATTCTGTTAGCTGAGATAAGGCTAAAATTCGATTGAAACTGTCTTCATATCTGTGTTCTCCCATGGTTTTAAAATCAGTTAAGACTTGAAAATCGTCTAGTGTACAGCTAGCATAAATATGATTTAACATCTGTGTTCAACATGAAGACAATTATTAGAAGGAGTTTCTCTTGAAAGCCACATTCCAGTTCAGCAACACATTCACCTGTAGTAGTGGGACTGGCAGATGTTGTGGAAGTGACCATGTGTAAATGAGCTGAAACAATACCAGATGGAAACAAATGTTAAATCAGACTCACATGATGAACTACTGTCTTTTTCATGAAGAAAATCATCAAGAGGAATTTATTTTAAGAAGCCACATTCAGCTTAGAATTATTCTCACCTGTAGAAGTTGAATGAGTAGATGCTGTGGAAGTTACAGGCTGTGAAGAAACTAATAACAAATAATAATAAAAATAGATGGAAAAAATATGTTAAATCTTACTCAGATAATGAAGTACTGTGTTATACAATAAATAAAGTCATTGATGGATTTATTTTAAATAGTCACATTCAGTCTAAAATAATTTCCACCTGTTGAAGTAGAACTAGTGTGTGTTGTGGTAGTGACCGGTTGTAAAAGAACTGAAACAACAACGTGGAAACAGATGTTAATTTAGACTCAGATGCTGAATTACACTATTCTTCATGAAGTCAATTATTAAGAGAAGCTTCTTTTGAAGGCCACATTCCAGTTCAGAAACACATTCACCTGTGGTAGTGGGACTGGCAGATGTTGTGGAAGTGACCATGTGTAAATGAGCTGAAACAATACCAGATGGAAACAAAATCAGACTCAGATGATGAACTAATGGGTTCATGAAAAAAATCATCAAGAGGAAATTATTTTAAGCCACATTCAGCTTAGAATTATTCTCACCTGTAGAAGTTGAATGAGTAGATGCTGTGGAAGTTACAGGCTGTGAAGAAACTAATAACAAAATAATAATAAAAATAGATGGAAAAAATGTTAAATCTTACTCAGCTGATGAAATACTGTGTTCTGCAAAAAGAAAATCATCAAAGGCTTTCATTTAAATGGTTAAATTTAGTCTAGAATTATTCTCACCTGTAGAAATGGAAGTATTAGGTGTTGTAGAAGTGACTGGCTTTAAAGAAACTAAAAAATAACAAATGGAAAAAGATGTTAAATCAGACTCAGGTGATGAACTACTGTGTTCTAAAACAAAGAAATCATTGAAAGATTTATTTTAAATAGTCACATTTAGTCTAGAATTATTCTCACCTGTAGAAGCAGAACTAGTAGATATTGCAGAAGTGACTGGATGTAAAAGAATTGAAACAACAAGTGTAAATAGAAATTCAGCATCTAAGAATGGCCACACACTAGAGGATTTTAAGGCCGATATTAAGCCTGATTTATCTACAGTCAGATATTGTTATGTTCTTGGAATGTTACAAATCAACATTCCTAGAATGTTGAATAAAAAAAAAAAAATACTTAATTGAAAGAACATTAGAGGAACATCATACCTTTTAAAAACGTTCCTCTAACATCAAGAAACTGTAAATGTGTTATTGTAATGACTGGTCTGAGGCGAGTGGATTCACTTGCAGCAAGATGTTTTTGAGCAGAGGCAGAAACAAACGGGCAATGGTCAGCAGGCAAAACAGGAATGTCAGAGGCAGAGCAGAGACGTAAACGATACCAGGCAGGGGTCGAGGTCACAGGCACAGGTTCAGAGTTCCAAGGTCGGGCAGTCCGGGGTCAAACACAGAGATGGCAGGAAGAATAACGCTCAGAATGTCAGCCGGGGCAAAACAGGACTTCGCAATGGGTGAGTGTTTGTGTGCTGCTTATATGTGAGTGAGTGAATGAGGTGCAGGTGTGGTGAGGCAATCAGGGTTGATGAGTGAATGGTGACAGCTGTGTGATTGGTGTAATGGTGGATGGGAATGTGTGAGTGCAGTGCATGATGGGAGATGTAGTCCATGGGTGATGTGCAGTTGTAGTGAGTGGCAACCAGATTCATGACAGAGCCCCCCCCTAAGAGCGGCTTCCAGACGCTTTACACAAAGCATACTCCAGGAGGGTGGTGGAACCGGGGGAGGGGACGGAGGGCCAGGTCCATGTGGGGCCAATGAGACAGGAGCCACCAGGGCAAGGCAGACGAGACAGCAGGGATGTGAAGGGACACTGGGTAGACCACTGTGGCGTGAGGTGACTCTGGCAGGTCGGCGGAGACGTGGGGTGACTCTGGCAGGTCGGCGGAGACGTGGGGTGACTCTGGCAGGTCGGCGGAGACGTGGGGTGACTCTGGCAGGTCGGCGGAGACGTGGGGTGACTCTGGCAGGTCGGCGGAGACGTGGGGTGACTCTGGCAGGTCAGGCGCCCACCAGGGCGGAGCAGACGAGACAGGCGCCCACCAGGGCGGAGCAGACGAGACAGGCGCCCACCAGGGCAGAGCAGGAACCCATGACAGAGACCTAGAGGAAACTGAGACACAAGAGGCAGAGAGAGCACATATAGTCTCAAGGTCCGAGGCAGGGAGTTTAAGCGGCCATGGTAGATCCGGGACCTTGGGCAGCCATGTTGGATCAGGGGACTCCATGGGCCATGGCGGGTCCGGGGTCTCTGTGAGCACTGGCGGGTAGCTCTCCCCCAAAAAGGGGAAATCCCCTACCTCAGGGAGGCACTCTGGAGGCGCGAACGTCAGGGCGTATTCTGGACGTGCTGAGTCTCGGGGGCGCTCGGGAGGCGCTGAACTGGAAGGAACCAGTGGAGACGAAGGTGAGCGGGACGGGACCAGCGGAGGAAGTTGAGAGCATTTGCAAGGAGACAGCACCAGAGGGCGCTGGCGAGGAGCAGGTACTGGAGGGCGCTCGGGTAGCGCGGAACTGGACGGGACCAGCGGAGGCGTCGGTGAGCTGGACGGGACCAGCGGAGGCGTCGGTGAGCTGGACGGGACCAGCGGAGGCGTCGGTGAGCTGGACGGGACCAGCGGAGGCGTCGGTGAGCTGGACGGGACCAGCCGAGGCGTCGGTGAGCTGGACGGGACCAGCCGAGGCGTCGGTGAGCTGGACGGGACCAGCCGAGGCGTCGGTGAGCTGGACGGGACCAGCCGAGGCGTCGGTGAGCTGGACGGGACCAGCCGAGGCGTCGGTGAGCTGGACGGGACCAGCCGAGGCGTCGGTGAGCTGGACGGGACCAGCCGAGGCGTCGGTGAGCTGGACGGGACCAGCCGAGGCGTCGGTGAGCTGGACGGGACCAGCGGAGACGAAGGAGAGCTGGACGGGACCAGCGGAGACGAAGGAGAGCTGGGCGGGACCAGCGGAGACGAAGGAGAGCTGGGCTGAATCGGCTGGAGAGCGGACTCTGCGAGCTCCTGGGACGGAGCGGACTCTGCGAGCTCCTGGGACGGAGCGGACTCTGCGAGCTCCTGGGACGGAGCGGACTCGCGAGCTCTGGACGGAGCGGACTCGAGCTCCTGGGACGGAGCGGACTCTGCGAGCTCCTGGACGGAGCGGACTCTGCGAGCTCCTGGGACGGAGCGGACTCTGCGAGCTCCTGGGACGGAGCGGACTCTGCGAGCTCCTGGGACGGAGCGGACTCTGCGAGCTCCTGGGACGGAGCGGACTCTGCGAGCTCCTGGGACGGAGCGGACTCTGCGAGCTCCTGGGACGGAGCGGACTCTGCGAGCTCCTGGGACGGAGCGGACTCTGCGAGCTCCTGGGACGGAGCGGACTCTGCGAGCTCCTGGGACGGAGCGGACTCTGCGAGCTCCTGGGACGGAGCGGACTCTGCGAGCTCCTGGGACGGAGCGGACTCTGCGAGCTCCTGGGACGGAGCGGACTCTGCGAGCTCCTGGGACGGAGCGGACTCTGCGAGCTCCTGGGACGGAGCGGACTCTGCGAGCTCCTGGGACGGAGCGGACTCTGCGAGCTCCTGGGACGGAGCGGACTCTGCGAGCTCCTGGGACGGAGCGGACTCTGCGAGCTCCTGGGACGGAGCGGACTCTGCGAGCTCCTGGGACGGAGCGGACTCTGCGAGCTCCTGGGACGGAGCGGACTCTGCGAGCTCCTGGGACGGAGCGGACTCTGCGAGCTCCTGGGACGGAGCGGCCTCTGGAGCGGACTCTGCGAGCTCCTGGGACGGAGCGGCCTCTGGAGCGGACTCTGCGAGCTCCTGGGACGGAGCGGCCTCTGGAGCGGACTCTGCGAGCTCCTGGGACGGAGCGGCCTCTGGAGCGGACTCTGCGAGCTCCTGGGACGGAGCGGCCTCTGAGACACCCACAATAAGTGAGGAGCCAGCACACAGCAATGCATAATCAAAAAAGTCCTTTAAACTACAATTAAACTTCCCGGCAGGTAAGTATGATTTAATAGGCTCATTTACTCCAAAACGAAAAATGTCCTTTAACATGGCCTCATCAAAGGGTACCTTGTAGGCTATCTCACAGAATTGAATGATGTACTCCACAATAGATGAACTCCCCTGTCTCAGGTCGAGCAGCTGGTCGAATGGATCCATACCTGGCCAGGGTTCCTTGGAAAAGCTGCTGAATCCTCGTTTGGCGAAGTCTTCTGTAATGACTGGTCTGAGGCGAGTGGATTCACTTGCAGCAAGATGTTTATTGAGCAGAGGCAGAAACAAACGGGCAATGGTCAGCAGGCAAAACAGGAATGTCAGAGGCAGAGCAGAGACGTAAACGATACCAGGCAGGGGTCGAGGTCACAGGCACAGGTTCAGAGTTCCAAGGTCAGGCAGTCCGGGGTCAAACACAGAGATGGCAGGAAGAATAACGCTCAGAATGTCAGCCGGGGCAAAACAGGACTTCGCAATGGGTGAGTGTTTGTGTGCTGCTTATATGTGAGTGAGTGAATGAGGTGCAGGTGTGGTGAGGCAATCAGGGTTGATGAGTGAATGGTGACAGCTGTGTGATTGGTGTAATGGTGGAAGGGAATGTGTGAGTGCAGTGCATGATGGGAGATGTAGTCCATGGGTGATGTGCAGTTGTAGTGAGTGGCAACCAGATTCATGACAGTTATGTTCCCAGAACCAACATTGAATATTTGGAGAATGTTCTTTTAACACAATTCTGTTAGCTGAGATAAGGCTAAAATTCGGTTGAAACTGTCTTCATATCTGTGTTCTCCCATGGTTTTAAAATCAGTTAAGACTTGAAAATTGTCTAGTGTACGGCTAGCCTAAATATGATTTAACATCTGTGTTCAACATGAAGACAATTATTAGGAGTTTCTCTTGAAAGCCACATTCCAGTTCAGCAACACATTCACCTGTAGTAGTAGGACTGGCAGATGTTGTGGAAGTGACCATGTGTAAATGAGCTGAAACAATACCAGATGGAAACAAATGTTAAATCAGACTCACATGATGAACTACTGTCTTCTTCATGAAGAAAATCATCAAGAGGAAATTATTTTAAATAGTCACATTTAGTCTAGATTTATTCTCACCTGTAGAAATGGAAGTACTAGGTGTTGTAGAAGTGACTGGCTTTAAAGAAACTAAAAAATAACAAATGGAAAAAGACGTTAAATCAGACTCAGGTGATGAACTACTCTGTTCTAAAACAAGGAAATCATTGAAAGATTTATTTGAAAAAGTCACATTTAGTCTAGAATTATTCTCACCTGTAGAAGCAGAACTAGTAGATATTGCAGAAGTGACTGGATGTAAAAGAATTGAAACAACAGTGTAAATAGAAATTCAGCATCTAAGAATGGCCACACACTAGAGGATTTTAAGGCCGATATTAAGCCTGATTTATCTACAGTCAGATATTTTTATGTTCTTGGAATGTTACAAATCAACATTCCTAGAATGTTGAATTTTAAATAAAGATTAAAATTAAATAATGTTAGAGGAACATCATACCTTTTAAAAACGTTCCTGTAATGTCAAGAAAACTGTAAATGTGTTATGTTCCCAGAACCAACATTGAATATTTGGAGAATGTTCTTTTAACACAATTCTGTTAGCTGAGATAAGGCTAAAATTCGGTTGAAACTGTCTTCATATCTGTGTTCTCCCATGGTTTTAAAATCAGTTAAGACTTGAAAATCGTCTAGTGTACGGCTAGCATAAATATGATTTAACATCTGTGTTCAACATGAAGACAATTATTAGAAGGAGTTTCTCTTGAAAGCCACATTCCAGTTCAGCAACACATTCACCTGTGGTAGTGGGACTGGCAGATGTTGTGGAAGTGACCATGTGTAAATGAGCTGAAACAATACCAGATGAAAACAAATGTTAAATCAGACTCACATGATGAACTACTGTCTTTTTCATGAAGAAAATCATCAATAGGAATTTATTTTAAGAAGCCACATTCAGTTTAGAATTATTCTCACCTGTAGAAGTTGAATGAGTAGATGCTGTGGAAGTTACAGGCTGTGAAGAAACTAATAACAAAATAAATAAATAAAAATAGATGGAAAAAATATGTTAAATCTTACTCCGATGATGAATGACTGTTATACAATAAAGAAAGTCATTGAGGGGTTTATTTTAAATAGTCACATTCAGTCTAAAATTATTTTCACCTGTTGAAGTAGAACTAGTGTATGTTGTGGAAGTGACCGGTTGTAAATGAGCTGAAACAATACCAGATGGAAACAAAATCAGACTCAGATGATGAACTAATGTGTTCATGAAGAAAATCATCAAGAGGAAATTATTTTAAGAAGCCACATTCAGTTTAGAATTATTCTCACCTGTAGAAGTTGAATGAGTAGATGCTGTGGAAGTTACAGGCTGTGAAGAAACTAATAACAAAATAATAATACAAATAGATGGAAAAAATATGTTAAATATTACTCCGATGATAAAGTACTGTCTAATACAATAAAGAAAGAAAGTCAGTGAGGGGTTTATTTTAAATAGTCACATTCAGTCTAAAATTATTTTCACCTGTTGAAGTAGAACTAGTGTGTGTTGTGGTAGTGACCGGTTGTAAAAGAACTGAAACAACAACGTGGAAACAGATGTTAATTTAGACTCAGATGCTGAATTACACTATTCTTCATGAAGACAATTATTAGGAGAAGCTTCTTTTGAAGGCCACATTCCAGTTCAGAAACACATTCACCTGTGGTAGTGGGACTGGCAGATGTTGTGGAAGTGACCATGTGTAAATGAGCTGAAACAATACCAGATGGAAACAAAATCAGACTCAGATGATGAACTAATGTGTTCATGAAAAAAATCATCAAGAGGAAATTATTTTAAGCCACATTCAGCTTAGAATTATTCTCACCTGTTGAAGTAGAACTAGTGTATGTTGTGGAAGTGACCATGTGTAAATGAGCTGAAACAATACCAGATGGAAACAAAATCAGACTCAGATGATGAACTAATGTGTTCATGAAAAAAAATATGAAAAGGAACTTATTTTAAGAAACCACATTTAGTCTAGAACAGCGTTTAATAATCCTGGTCCTCACAACCTCTGCACACTTCTCAATTTATACGTTTCGCTTCCAAGGTTTGTTCCATTCGACCGTAAGTAGAGGTGGGAAGTTCAGGGGTCAGAAAGTAAAAGACCTGTCATATGTTTATTTCACCCATGCTCTCAGCAGCTGATTTCACCCTGAGGAGGAACCAAGTATTAATATCAAGTCACAAGTAAAGTGGTGTCTCATTTCATAGGGGTATGTTTTCACCACTAGTGCTTACCATTCGGTTTTGAGGAACAAGGGCTAGGGGTAAAATGAAGGGGTAGGGGAAGGGGAAGGTGTAAGACATTTACATTTACGCATTTAGCAGACGATTTTAACCAAAGTGACTTACAGTGCATTTTAGTGCATTTGAACGGATTTTAAATATATGTAATGCATGTACATTTTTAAACTGCAATGTTATTTAGACATACACAGACATCAAAAACCAGCATATGAATCTCAACAAAGGTGACAATCAAACAAAATGCTTCATGCTGCAATTCATGCTAGGGAAACACCATAGTAAAAACTCCCATCATGCACTGCAGCATGAATAATTATTGACACCATTGTTGAGGATCCTATGATAAGTGTTCATGGCTAAAAGCCTGAGAGATGTTACTCTAAGTTTCTTCCAATATTTTTGCTACATGGGGGACATTTGTTTATTATGATTTGTATTGCTGTAGCTGAATGTTAGTCAATAAACTGAAGATAAACACCTTCATGATTTTCATTAGAATGATTTAAAAGTAGAAAGTATAAACTCATTTGTTTCCTCAATCTTTTAATGCAGCAATGTGCAAATACACTAATGTTTGTTGCGAAGCGACATTACAATAGCATAATATCAAACCACTTTCAGTTATTAAAAGGGTCAAGAGCCCAACTAAAGCAAACACTGATATCCATGATGGTGGCAAAATTTTTTCCAGTAAAACATCAACATCTGATCCTCTGTTATTCTAAATAAAAGCAGGTGTTCATCACCAATGCACAATTATAATTGAATTAGTCTCTTAATTATCTCATTAACTTTAACACTTTAACTCTTTGAGGACTTGGGATTTGACTTGAGACTTGTTTTTCTTGAAATAAATGACTTGGTTCCTCCTCTGGTGAAATCAGCTGCTGAGTTCATGGGTGGAATAAACACATGACAGTTCTTTTACTTTCTGATCCCTGGACTATCCAACTCTATCTGTAATATATCTGCTTGTTTTACACTCTTTAGCCACCAGGTGGTATTGTAAGCAAATGAAGCCTCCAGAAATTAACACTTATGTGAACCAAGCCTAAAGCTTCATCTCGACATCTGGAAGCGGAACTAGTAAATGTTGTGGAATTCTCCAAATCTAAAGTTACTGAAACAACAACATATAGAAAACTGTTAAATCAAACTCAGATGCTGTGTTCTTTATGAAGACAATTATTATGGAGAGTCATGTTTCAAAATTACAGTCATGTAAACTTGAGCAGACCACCAGAGCACTGGCACAGATTTAAAAGTATTGAATTTGTATATTGATCAAATATGTCCTGTTCTGTCTGTTCTCTGTGCTTTCGTTTTATTCAGTTGATTGAGATGTTAAATGAATCGTGTGCAATTAGGGGTAGGAGTTTATATGAATGTATCTCTGAGGGGAACTGTCTGTCTTCAGAAATGTTTCGATGGCGTTTTTTATTTTGCCTCTGTATAACGCATATTAAAGTATGCTTTGTTTACAGAGGTAAACAAGTAGATGCTGTGTCACAGCATTTTGTGTTCTCATTTAGCCCGTCCGCTGTTTTTGTTTCGTTCATAAGTTTTATGTAGAATAATTTCACAAAGGAAGTCAGGCCATTCGGTTTTTGCTTCAAAATTATTCATTATCTAAGTTAATTAAAAAACATATATGTATATATAAAGTTGTATGGGGTTCAAGCCTGAAGTACTGCAACTGGCCTTTTAAATTGTTCAGAATTACATGTTGCCCAACTGGCAGTAGATTTGCTAGATAATTATTACAGTTATGATTTCCAGTACAATTTTCATGTGTAAGGCTTGTTCAGGCAAAGTTGTTGTTATTTCACATTTTATTATTTCTTATTTTAATATATTATTATTATTTAGTTGATTTTATAATTATTATTATTGGCCACACTTTATATTAGGTGGCCTTAACTACTATGTACTTACATCAAAACATAAGTACAATGTACTTATTGTGGTCATATTGTATTGCAAAACACTTTTGCTGTTATTGAGGTGGGATATGGGTAAGGTTAGGGATAGGTTTGGTGGTATGGTAGGTTTAAGGGTGGGTTAAGGTGTAACAGATGGGTCAACAGTGTAATTATAAATGTAATTACAGACATTAATTACAGATATAACTACATATAGGTATTTAAAAATATATATATATATGTATAATGTAAAAACATATATGTACACATTAAGTGCACTGTATCAAAGGATTAATTTAAATGTAAGTACATAGTAGTTAAGGCCACCTAATATAAAGTGGGATCTTATTATTCATTAATATTCATCAGTAATCTTTTTTTTCTCCAGCTGTTTCAGCAGCAGCCATATAATAGTCATGCTAAAGACGAGCTCAGCTGGTGATGTAGTCTGATAGGGATGTAACGATTCACTCAAATGATGTTGTGATATGATTCACAATACTGATTTCATAATACAATTGTTTTTTTTATTTAACAAAGTAAGATTTAAGACAAATTATAAATTAATAGGTGTTATTTTTTATTTCTAAGACAAAACTCTGCACAGAAACAGTTTTGTTTCCTTGTGTTTCCCTTGTTTCCTGGTTCTTGCACGTGTAGGCTATATATTTGTTGATGTTTTTGTTGTTATCACTAAAAGTACACTGCAATTACATCATGCTCTCATACATTCTGAGTTTGCCCATGTTACACAAATATCTGATTTAAATCATTCAAAATTTAGGAAAAAAGCCTCAAAACTACTGTGTTCACTTATTTTACCTAGAGACACAAGCACACTCTCACATCTGTTCAATTGTACAGATCCACACACATTTAGTTAAAACGCAATCCAACAGAGGAAACATGAGACTACATTACCAGCTGAACTAGTCTCTGGTGTGACTGTTGTATCAGGAAGGGTGATGTGAGTAACAGCTGAAAAAAATGAACAAGAATGAATCAACAAAAACAAAAAAAGGACACAAGGAAATGTCTGCTATTATCTACTGAACATTTCATTCTTATATTCCTTGTTTTTACATAGAAATATAAACACAGTTTTTTTATGTAAGTTTGTCAATAAAAACTTCCTGATAATTACACATAAATTACTCTGAAACATTATGAAACATACATCAAGATTCAGCGTATGAGTCTCAACAATGGTGACTCTCAACCAAAATAAATAAAACAGATCAACTCTTGAAATCACTAAACATGCTACTAAAACTCAACACAAAAACAAAAACAATTATACAAATGAATAGAACGATTTAGAGAAAATAAATGGACATTTCAGTGGCATAATTTATTCATTCCATAATGCATGCTGACATGTTTGTACTGTCCTGTTACCCAGCATGCATTGCAGCATGAAGCTTTTGACTAGATAAGCAGGCCACTTCATGATGATTACAACCCAAAAACATTTACTTATAATTTTTGTTTGGCTTTTATTGCTGTAACAAATGCGTCTCACAAACACAGATATAACAACCCCCAAAAAATCTAACATTAAAAAGTCAAGCGTCAAGAGCCCAACTAAAGCAAACGCTGAGCAACCATAATGGTGAGGTCAAACGAAACGTTCTCTATAAATCATCTAAATGTCAATGAATTCTCAAATATTTTTTGTGGATATATGACAGAAACAAAGTCTGACTGTAATGTGTGACGCTGGTAATACTGTTTGTGGAGTTGTTTAATCATCCTCTGCTGTTTTATTTCAGTTGCTGAAATAAGTTTATTGCAGTTTATTTCTACAACATTTTGCAAGTTGTAGTTTCATTTCTTGCTCTTTTCTCCAGTGATTCTGCTTGTTAACAGCAGCTATTCGTCATTGGCTGAATTCACTCATTAGTGTTTATTCTCTCTGTCAGGTGGACTATACTAGTATACTCATGTAGGGAATAGTGAATGAGGGTGTAGGGTATGATTTGAAACAGCCTCTGAGTGGTGTTACTTCACAGGACTGCAGAAGGCTACTCTCTCGAAAACAACAAATAATACCCAGAGTTCATTGTTTTTATACAAGATTATTACATCATATGGCTGTTTTTGCAGCTATTTTTTACAGTGTGCAGATTCACAAACATTAGTTAAAACACAATAAACAGAGGAAACATCAGACTACATTACCAGCTGAGCTCATCTCTGGTTTGACTGTTGTATCAGGAAGGGTGATGTTAAAAACATCTGGGGAAAAAAAGACAGATGAACATGAATCAACAATTCAAAGGACACATGAAAATGTCTTCAATTATCTAAAACTTCACATTTAATTATCTTTTATCCCTTGTTTTTACATAGAAACACAAACACACTCACACATCTGTTCAATTTTACATATTCACAAGCATTTAGTTAAAACAAACAAAAAAGATGTCAAGCCAAAATTGACAACTGATGTTCCAGAAAAGTAAGATGGCTCTTTTGTTTTGTTTTCACAACAAGCCATCGTACTATTTCTGGAGAATCAACTGCCCATTTTTGGCACATACAAAAAAAAGAAATATTGACTGTTTTTAGCATTTTTCATTTACCAGATTGAATGAAATAATTGATTGATCGGATGTGAGCCGATTACATCTATCTTACATTATTTTTCATAACATAAATTACCTCATTACTTGGTCTTTAGAGTACAGTGTGTTACAAAACCAGTTGAGCTGGTGTTAATGCTAAAAAGTGTTAACACACAAAATCTAATTGAAAATGCAAATTGAAAATATGTCTATTAGAAACTTAATTCACAAAAAAAGTTTTTTATGCTGGCATGAGGTAGTTTTTAGGCAATCTTAAAAAGGAATATATAACAGCATTTACAGGTCCCGTGGCATATATAAAGTCACATGATCATTCATAATTTAATGTACTATAACCTCCAAGAAACCGCTCTCAAGTATTAAGGGCTTTCCTTGACATTAATGCTCGCAAAACCCCTTATTTACACTGCACATGTGTGGTGCATTAAGGCTCGGACATGGCCACGCCGCTGCATGCTTCAGAAGTATCCCAGAAGTGACTGTCCGCGCTGCTTTGCTAAAGATACATGCATACTTCTTCTTTGATTAAAAATAATGGCTAGTGCGGTGGCTGTGATATACGTAAACCTACCACATCTATTGCCATGACTTATCGCGAGAGGAAAAAAAATAACATCAGTTAATGGAAACGCCGTCAATTCACAATAGGTTTTTTATCGACATTTATAAAATATCGCAAAGTTTTTGCACAAAATGTATAGGAAACCTGGCTTCTGTCTTGTGCTCCCTGTCTTGTGTTGGGCATTTGTATGATGCTCTTTTGTTTGTTCTAGTTTGTTTTCTTTAATAAATAAACATTCACTTGGATCCACACCTTCCTCTGCTAGCATTACAGAATGAGTATGGGTATGGATCCAGCAAGAAGGTTAATTCGACCGACCTGCAATATCTTACAAACTTTCCAGACACCTGTCCCTTGTCAGCCCCTTGTTAACCTGTGTGTTCATCACACTGTGTACAGGTGTGGGCATTAATTAATTGGCATGGTAACTAGCAAGAGGTTTCTAAGGTGACAAACAAGGCAGTGTGGAAAACAATGTTTTAGATAAATAGTAACTGCACATTTTTCACTCTTTCATTCCTTATCTTTATATAGACACACAAACACACTCAATTCAGTTATACAGATTCGCAAACATTCAGCCAAAACACAATAAACAGAGAAAACATCAAACTATACTACCAGCTGAGATTGTCTCCGGTGGGGTCATAACTAAAAATCAAAACAAAAACAAAACATGAATATTAATCAATCAACAATCACAAAATAATACACAATAAATTCCAATAAACACCAGTGACTAAACTTTTATTTGCCTGTTATGTGTTTTATATTGTTGAGAAGTATAGGTTTAGGGTAGTGATGGACTTCAAAATATCTATGAAAGTTTAAATGTATATACAGTAAAATTATTTGTATTTTACAAATGCATGCAAAGAGTTTAATGTATTTGATCTGATGCATAAAACATAACTGAAAGCAACAAAGTACTGTGAAAGGATATTTCAGACTAATTTAAAAAGGAATTGCGAATTGTATTTTTAGTTGTGTTTTCCAAATGTGGACACATAAATTGTGACATAATCCAAACGCAACGGCCAATCTTATATTACTGTATGCGTTTTCACTTTCGCCAATGCACAGTGACTGCCAAATTTAAAATAGAAAAAAAAAATCATTTTGCAACCCATAAACTGAAGCTCCCAGAATTCGCTGTGTTGCATTTCAAATTTTGTTAGAATTTAATTTTTTTCTTTGAAATAACTGTTTCTTCATAGTTTTTTCTCATCAGTTATGTGTATTAGGGGTTGTATGTTACATCTAATGTTGTGAAATTAACGTTTATAGCATATTTCAGTTTAATGAGTCTCACCATGATGGAATCTAGTGCTTGTGTGAATGGCAGCGTGCACCATCTGTATACATTATTATCGAAAAGCAGATTGTGATGGGCTTAGATTCATAATTTGAACTTCTTATCACTACCTGCAATTTGGTTGATGTCAATGTATTTCAAAGGTACAACACAGACTTCAGTAATTTAATTGGTTGATGTAGTAGCATTATATCAGTTAACAAAATTACGGTATTTAACTAAGTTTGAGTTAAGACTTACAGTAGAAATTTGGCAACATCAGCTTTCGATTTTTTACTGTACATTTTACAGTGATTGAGGCAAAATCCACAAAGGAACTAATGATAAAGTCACTCTTCTAACAAAACTTAA
This sequence comes from Oxygymnocypris stewartii, assembly GCA_003573665.1. Lineage (NCBI taxonomy): Eukaryota > Metazoa > Chordata > Actinopteri > Cypriniformes > Cyprinidae > Oxygymnocypris > Oxygymnocypris stewartii. The sequence continues at coordinate 16,803 of QVTF01000604.1, forward strand.
ATTGTGTGTATCTAATCCCTCCATTAAATCTCTAATAATCCATCCAAAACTGTTACATTCCTGTTTTCCATGCTGCCGACATTTCCAAAGTACTCATATTTTGGGATGTGAATTATCCCGTGCCATTAGATTTGTCAAATATACTGCAGTTAACTGTTGTCTTAAATTGAAAGGCATTTCACCCACTTCTATCTAATACATAATAATGACTGATGAATATGAATTCATAAACAGAGGAAACATCAAACTATATTACCAGCTGAGGTTGTCTCTGGCATTACTGTTGTATTGGTGCTGTGGATGCTAGTAACAGCTGAAAAAATAATGACTGATAAATAACAGTGAATCCACAAACAAACAAATAATCAATGCATACAATATTGAATAATACTACGTGCAAAGGGTACACTTAAATATAAAACTGCACTGAAAATGGTACATGTAGTAATGCTCCAGCAAATCTACTGCTTGGGCACCAAATAATTTAGACAAAATTTAAAAGAAAGTTCCAGTACTTCATACCTGAACCCCATGCAGTAGACTAGCTTGATAAATGTAGATCAAAACAATATGAACATATTTGCTTTCTTCCAATAAAAATGCTATATAGCAAGAATGGGTATATAAACCTGCTCCATGGTACAAGACATGAATTCCAACATTATATTTAAATCATTAATTTCTTGTATATGTGTCATTGTGGCTCATATGCACACTTTTTTTGTAATCTAGATGACGTTTTAGTCCATCCCAGATTATTGGACAAGGATAAGGTAATGAGAACATATAATTACAATCTGTTTATCACATAAAGGACACATGACTTGGAAAACATGGGAGACAGCTGTATAGCCTATATGTCATATGTATTACTCTTTGACTTAGTTTACACTGCAGGTCTTAATGCTCAGATCAGATTTCTTTGCGCTGTTGTTCACATTGTCAGTTAAATGAGACTGGCATCAGTCTGGTGTGTGAACTGTATACAGCCCTGAAGTGACCCGCATGCGCAGAAGAAGACGCTGTACACTGTGTTTGCGGAAATAAAAATGAATGCTGCTTGTGTTAGTGTGCGTTGAGCGAGTTTTTTATTAATGTGCAGTCGGAGCTTAAATAATGCAGTGATAAGAAGAAGAATGTTAAGATTAATATTAAGAATATATTTGATTATGGCCTTTTGTGGAGCTGTGGCTGCTATCTCTGTACAGAAGCCAAGACTGGTGGGATTCTTATGTGAGGGGCTTCATGGACACAGAGTTTATAAAAAATTTCAGCATGAGAAGGGAAACGTTTGAAATGTATCTGTCAGCGCTTCTCCTTGAGCATTTTTGAGCACGGCAAGACACTCATCTCCGGCGACCCATATCTGTGAGCAAGCGTGTTGGAGTTGGGCTGTATTGGCTGGCAACAGGCTCAGTTTATCGCACAATATCCAACCTGTTTGGAATCGCAAGTCCACTGTTTGCTTGATAGTCCACGAATTTTGCAAAGCATTTCGTCATGTTCTCATGCCTGAGTACATTATACTGCCTCAAGGAGGTCATCTGCAAGAAGTCATAGAAGGCTTTCGACAGAGATGGGGTTTCCCTCAGTGTGCCGGAGCAATAGCTGGGACTCGTATTCTCCTGAAGACAACCCAGCTGACTATTTTAACTGCAAAGAATGGCCTTCTGTGGTCCTGCATGGGGTCGTCGATCATCAATTTTGGTAAGCCTTTCATGAAATTCAAATTTTGGACCATCAAAAAGAAAGTGATCTGGTGAGTGGAATTCCCTCACCTCACTAATATGAATTTGTACTTGCAGATAGCTTGTGTTTCACTGACAGCCATACTTATCCAAAATCTAGAAATAGGAAAGTAGTTTTACTCGTTCAAAATTTGTTACATTTATATAGCACTTTTCTAGGTATTCAAAGCGCTTTACATAGAAGGGGGGATCTTCTCAACCACCACCAATGTGCAGCATCCACCTGGATGATGCCACGGCAGCCATATTGCACCAAATTACCCACCACACACCAGCTTATTGATGGAGAAGAGACAGGGTGATGAAGCCAATCAGTGTATGTAGATTTAGATGTTGATGTATCGCAGAGCGGTACTGCTTCAAAGATTAGTAGCATATTTTGTTTCATTATTGTTTTGTTTAAAATTATTTATATATAATATATATAATTATATATATTTATAGGACATACCATCATTACAAAATTAATAATTCACCTAACTCTCGCTTGCTCTTTAAAACATTTTCCTCCCTCCTTTCTCCTCCTTCATCAACTCTAACAGCTGACGACTTTGAATTCTTCATTAATACAATTACAAACCTCACTGGACAATTTTCCACACCACAATCTGTCAAACACATCTTACCAGCAAACATAAACTCGTTCACATACTTCTCTCACAGAAATCTCTAAACTCATCCTTTCCAGTCATCCTATTACTTGTCCGCTTGATCCTATTCCATGTCATCTCCTTCAAGCCATTTCTCCTGCAGTTGTTCCTGCACTCACATCGTTAACACATCCCTTCACACTGGTGTTTTTCCCTCAGCATTTAAACAAGCTTGTATAACCCCACTTCTTAAAAACCCCACTCTTAACCCAACTCTTAGTTCCTGTGGCTCAGTGGTAGAGCATTGCGTTAGCAGCGCAAAGGATGTGGGTTCGATTCCCAGGGAACACATGTACTGACCAAAATATGTATACCCTGAGTGCACTTTAAGTCGCTTTGGATAAAAGCATCTGCTAAATGTAAACGTAACTCTTTTAGGGAACTATAGACTGGTTTCCTTTCTTCTTTCATTGAAAAAACACTTGAACGAGTTGTGTTTAAGAGTCACTGCCTTTCTCACACAGAACAACTCTCCAGTGGTTTGAGTCTTACATTTCAGATAGGTCCTTCAAAGTATCTTGGAGAGGTGAGGTATCCAAGTCGCAACATCTAGCTACTGGTGTGCCACAGGGCTCAGTTCTTGGACCACTTGTCTTTTCTGTCTACATGGCTTCACTAGGTTCTGTCGTTCAGAAACATGGCTTTTCATATCACTGCTATGCTGATGACACTCAACTCTACATCTCATTCCATCCTGATGATCTGACGATAGCTGCTCGCATCTCAGCATGTCTAGCTGACATTTCTAGCTGGATGAAGGACCATCAAATTCAACTCAACCTAGCGAAGACACAAATGCTTGTGGTTTCAGCAAACCCATAGTTTCATCACAATTTAACCTTTCAATTAGGCTCATAAACCATAACTCCTTCAAAAACAGCTAGAAACCTTGGAGTTGTGATTGATGATAAGCTGAATTTCTCAGACCACATTACTAAAACTGCCCGGTCCTGTAGATTTGCATTATATAATATTAAGAAGATCAGTCCCTTTCTCTCATGAACATGCAACACAACTCCTTCCTAACTCAATCCGAGCAGCTGAATCCTTCCCCATCTTCAAGAAACGGCTAAAAACACATCTCTTCCATCTTTATTTGACCCTGTAACTCTAGCACTATCTATTCTAATTTTATTTTATCTAATCGGTCTTCTTTTTATTTAAAAAAAACACACACACATTTGACCCTCTATCAATTGCATATTTATTCTCTAACTACTAGCTTTTCTTGTAAAACTAACACTAGGTTTCTTTTTTTCTATATTGATCTCATGATGGTGGCATTATTTTAACCAATAAAACATCAACATCTGATCCTCTGTAATTCTCAATAACAGCAGGTGTTCATCACTAATGCACAATCTTCTTTTAATTAGTCACTTAATTATCTCATTAACTTGAACTCTTTGAAACTCCCACCTCTGCTCAATTGATTAAAAACTAGGACTCGACACTGGACTCGGGTACAACACTGCCTAGAATGCTGAGTAATTAATGAAAATTAAGTTGAAAGAACGTTTCAGGAACATCAATATTAACCTTAAAAAATACATTCCACTAACATTAAGACAACTGGACATATAGAACATTCTCATAACCAAAATCATAAGCAAAAAATTTTTTTTAAACGTTCTTAGAACTCAAAATTGTTAGCTGGGATATAATTATTAAAATGCAATCATGTAAATGGTTACATCTACAGGTACACCTACATATATCGACACACATGCAGGAATTGATGATCTGACATCCAGTGGTAAATACATTATGGGTTGTATGTTCAGACATAAATTATGTATAACTTTACAGTTCATGTAACGTTAATTTTATCTGCAATTTATTTGCAACACATCCCTACATCACAGTACAAGTTAAGCCACCTGTTTCTCAGAGGACCTCAGAGGAAGCCAACCATCAGCGATTATACTCAATTAACCACATTTTGCCATAAGTTAATTATATTGAGTTTCTACAATATAAATCTATTTTAGAAACTTAATTTCCTGTGAAGTTGCTTTGCAACGATTGCATTGTAAAAAGCGCTATACAAATATTGAATTGAACCGTTTCGCTGTTGAAGCTGCTGGGTGGGCTAGCTGCGATGTCTGGACTTTTAGGATCCTCTTCAGCTGAAACAATAGAGCAGCTGTTGATTAGATCTATTGGCTGACAGCTCGGTTTGTCACCCAAAATACGATCAAGCTCGTCATAAAACGGGAAGGTGACGCGACAAGGACCGCTTCGTTTGTTTAAGTCTTTAGTTTCTTTAAATTTTGCCCTGAGGCAAAAAATAGTCGTTCAGACTGAAGTTGCATTGCAAAACATCGAATATGTATCCGATTTAGGACCACATATGAAAGTGGCCTGGGCTTGTTTTGAAAAAATTGTATTTGTGCTGTTCAGACTGTCATAAAAAAATCAGATATGGGTCACATTTGGGCAAAAAAGTTGGATTTGGGCTACTTTAACCTGCAGTGTGAACTAAGTATTTGGATACTTTTATGATTTTGTTGCTTGATAGTTTCACACTAAGCTACTTACATAGAATAACACAGATGACAGTCAGGGCTCTTATAAAACCTGAAATATTAAGAAAAACTTAATGAAATCAATGAAAATCATAATCTTATGACAATTAACAACTTCAAGGAAAGAAAATCAGTTTTGAGTCAACTGCATTCATCATCTCACTTCAATTCGTCTTATAAAGATTGAGTTAAAGGTTGGAGTTTGTTGGGGCAGTGTGAACTAGTCTTTGCTAATCATGACAAAAAAATACTCACATTTATGAAGAGAGGAAACCATTGTCAGTGTTGACAGTCTGATATATTTCTCCATATCAAAAAGCCAATTCAGTAAATGAACTTCCTTTACTGCTTAGAGAGAAAAAACGAATTAGTTTGCACTGATGCATGACTTCGTTTGGTTTCCTCTTGGAAACACATGGAAATTTCCACTGAATTTATTCATTCGCATTTCACAAGAGTAATAAGTGAGGAGAGATGTAAACATTGATATTTCCTCACATTCAAATGCCTTTGTTTCCAGCACATTTTTATAAACGTGTAAATATGTAAATATTTTTATTAAAATATAAAGTTTAACAACTGACACGTAAACTGGACGTGTTTCAGAGACATTTGATTTGAATAAATGAGAAAATCCCTAAACAAAAGGGAGACCAATATCACAATTTGCAATGAGTATCTTTTGTGTCAGGAGCTGCTTTAAGTAATATCCCAGCTAACATATTTGAGTTCTAAGAATGTTTAAAAAAATGTTTTTGGTTATGGTTTTATGTATGGGAATGTTCTATATGTCCAATTTTCTTAATGTTAGTAGAATGTTTTTTTAAGGTTAGTATGGATGTTCCTGAAATGTTCTTTCAACTTAATGTTCATTAATTACTCAGCATTCTAGGCAGTGTTGTATCTGAGTCCAGTGTTGAGTCCTAGTTTTTAATCAATTGAGAAGAGGTTGGCCTTTCAAATAGATTAAAAACTAGGACTCAACTATGGTTTCATCCATTATTATGAGAATGTTTAAAAAATCTTCTACAAACAGCGTAAATACAATTTTCGTCTAACTATTTGACAACATTATTAAAAACCAAATAACTTTGAACAAACGTTATATTAACATTACTGGAGGAATGTTTGTTTAAAACCTTGGGAGAATGTTAGCCAAGTTCCGACCTAGAACATTCCCTGTTAGCTGGGATAGTACATCTCATCCGCATGGACTGCAGCAAATCTGCTGTGAGATGTTACACCACTCTTTCACCAAGTCACTTGCATCTTCTCGAATTTGTTTGGGGTACATATGGCCACAAGCGGTCTAGCATTACAAGGATGATAAGCTGTCCTTCCTGTCTCCCTGAAGTCTTAGGTATCTTACATTACAGACATTACACACAGACATGTTCCATGTGCAACATTTATGTATGGTTAATAGAAAAGCATGAAACGCATTGTTTAAATTCTTTCCAATAATGATGTATTAAAGTTATTTGGATATTAAAATATTACCTTTAAAATACAGTATGTTTTTGTGTTTATATACATATAAATATTTACAATTTCACTAGGAGAAAGATCTTACCTGATGTGAGCTGACACACAATGATCCTCACTGACACAGATAACAATGCGTGTGTTTAGATGTTATGTGTTCATCATCGTGATAAGGAAATGTGTGAAGCCCACAAATTCAAATTCATATACAAATGTACATATAAAAATAGCTCACAGATCCAGTTCCTTTGTAGTGTATTTTAAAAATGATTCCGCACAATGCCTTGTGTTTAATTTCCTATCAGGTTTTTATCATTTTAACCCAATGAATCTACGACTTTGATGGTTGCTAGTAATTGATCATTAGGTTTTGTTTGTTTGTTTTTCTCAGCTTCACAACATTCCTCTCTTAACTGCATCAATAAGATTGGTCGTTCCATCCCTCAAACCTTTATTATTGACTCATTGTAAAAATGAAACAGAAAATGTGCATATAGAGTTCTAAGAGTTGTTTGTATTTAAAATACAGAGATGCTGTGGAGAAATGCCTCATGTTATTTGCCTACAATTACTTGAAAATGTATATTATTTTCATTTTTTAAAAATCTTTTTATTATTATTCATTGTTAAGGTTCCCTGCTGGGAGTTCAAGATCAGGAAGAGGACCTTACTGCAATTAGTGAAGAAACCCAGAATCCAGGAGCAACCAAGAACCACAAACGGAGCCAGTGTTTTAAACACCATAATCCTAGGAGAAAGAGAGGGATTTATGTCTACATATTTTCTTCTTTTTTGAGCAATTGAATCATTATGTTTTTTACTTGGTTTGTTTCATCTGAGAGACTTCATCATTCAGCTTTGTGAGGGATGAGTTCAGACTCATGACAATGTTAATGAATAGAATCATTTAACTGCAAGAAAATAATAAATGATCACTTTAGTTTCTTGACTGCAACAGCCAAAGTGAAAAAATAACTGTAACTAGAACCTACTGCTAGTATGACCAATGACACCCAATGTAAATAAAACAATTATCCCTTTTAATCCATCAGCCGTTTAGAAGAAAATAAAATTGAATTAATTAAATGCTGTTTTATGAATTTAGGAATTCTGAGAGCTCTCTGACCCCCCCATAGACAGCAAGGATGTACCAAGGACATCATTAAACTAATCCATGTGACATCAGTGGTTCAACCATAATTTTACAAAGCTACGATACTACTTTTTGTGCACAAAGTAAACTAAAATAATGACTCTATTTAACAATTTGTCTCCTCCACATCGAGTATCATATACGTAAACAACGTATGCAACATCTGTAAGTGGATACCTTGTTTAAGTTGTTTAAGCTTTGATCTGAATGTAAACAACGTATCCGCCTACATATGTTGCATACGTTGTTTACCAGTTCACATACCAGTCTAGTGAAGGTCCACAGATTACAGTTTATTGCTGTTAAATCACATTTGATGCTGTTATTTTTTCATCTTACATCTTTAAACCTTTATTCAGATAATTATTTAAGAGAAACACACCTCAATAATCAGAGTATTAATTTCAACAATCATGACTATCAACCAAAATAAATAAACAGAAACTCTGAACATCACAAAACAAGCTACTAAAACTCAACACAAAAAAAACAAAAGCAATTATAAAAGCAAATAGAAGGAATTAGAGAATATAAGTGTACAATTCAGTGGCATAAATTATTCATGCCGCAATGCATGCTTGGAGGCATGGGTGAGTTTTGTACTGTGCTGGTACCCAGCATGCATTGCAGCATTAAGCTTTTGACTCACAATTCTTAAGATTCATATGTTGATTCTATGTCTGTTTGTGTCTAAATGACGTCATGGCAGTGGAGTAGCATCTGTATATGCTGGTTATGCAGGTGCATATGTCCCAGTGCAGATTGGGGGCCCTCCGAGCCAAGGGAGAACTTTTAATTGAAACAAGGGAACGTATATAGAGCTTTGCACGGGCCCGGTCCTTGTCTTACAGCTTATCAGAATTATCTGCTGGAGTCTGACCCGAGCCTCTTGTGTCTTTTTGTCTCTATTCCATTACACGGCCACTGTTGTAGCCAGAGCATGTGAGCGGAGCGGGGAGCGTATATAATTAAATTAAAAAAGCCTGGCATTGCTTAATGGGTACATTTCTGGAGGCTTATTTTTCTCACAATACCACCTGGTGGCCAAAGAGTGTAAAACAAGCAGATATATTACAGTCAGAGGTGTAAAGTCCAGGGGTCAGAAAGTAAAAGTCCTGCCATGTGTTTATTCCACCCATGAACTCAGACAGCTGATTTCACCAGAGGAGGAACCAAGTCATTCCTTTCAAGTCACAAATGAGTCTTGAGACAAATCCCAAGTCCTCAAATAGTTATAAGGATATAATTAAGCGACTAACTAAATGATAATTGTACATTAGTGATGAACATCTGCTGTTTTTGAGGATCTCAGAGGACCAGATGTTGATGTTTTATTGGTTAAAATGAATTGCTGAATCAAACCTAGAAGTAGCAGATTAAGTTATGCTTTCTGTTTATGACTTGTTTGAATTAATATCATGAAGAGGTCTCTTTTTGGTTTATTGTCTGACATTCTGTCATCACTATATTGAAAGAATATAAACAACTGAACTGACCTAAAACTGAATTACAAAATATATATATTAAGCAAATGTAACCGCAATGCCTCAATATGCAAATAAAATTATTACATGCCCAGGAATAAAGGGTCATGAGTCCAACTAAAGCACACACTGATCTCCATGATGGTGGCATCATTTCAACCAATAAAACGTTCTGACCCCTGGACTATCCAGCTCTGTTTAAAGCTACAACTGGAGGTACAACATTTCCCCCTTCAGGGTACCACCCCAGTGACTGCCATCTTAAATAGTACAGATTTGTACCTTTTTCTGAGAGTATATAAGGTACAATTTAGTCAGCAGAGGTACACATTTCCTTTTTAAAGGTACATACTGCAAGGGTAGAGATGCGTACCCACGTGAAAGGGTACAACGGGTACTTAAGGGTACTGCCCCAGTGACAAGCCATTGTACCCCTGAAGGTACAAATTTTGCCATTTTTTTTGTGCAGAGATAAAATGGTGCAAAACGTCTCAGGTTACGTATGTAACCATGGTTCCCCGAATGGGGAACGAGACACTGCGTCCCCTAGGGGTCGCTACGGGGAACGCCCTCAGCGTGACTCGTGTCTGAAGATACATGTGTAAAAACACCACCTGTTGGCCGGCGACAGCCCATGACGTCACTACCGGCGTGCCACAATATAAGTGCCGCCGGGAGAATACATCATCAGCTTCTTCGTCTGAAGCTTGCGTCCGAAGCATGGCCCAAAGCCTAGGGGACGCAGTGTCTCGTTCCCCATTCGGGGAACCATGGTTACATACGTAACCTGAGACGTTCCCCTCCATGGGAACTCGAACTGCGTCCCCTAGGGGTCGCTACGGGGAACGTTATACCCACTTAACCATGCTGAGGGGAATGCATGCCAATTTCGCAAAAAAGGCGAGCACTAAGCCAACTCTACCCGGCTAAGGTAGTTGCCCCTGGGACGGCTGATGGCTGTCAGTGATATTATCCCCTTCGGCCAAAGGCCCGAGCTGCATACCCTAGTACTTACCTGTTAGGCGCCGGGATTACCGGGCCTAGGGTAGAGCTCAAGGTCTTGGAATCAGAAAAAGATTCCTTTAAGGGGATATGGCCAGGCACCTGGCTCACTAGGTCCTGGCCGATCACTCAGGGGTTACCACTTGCTCTGTCCAAGCTTACTGAGGGAACTGTCTCAACAGACCTCTTGGTAGCTATTTTTTTTTTTTTTCTTTTTTTTTTTTTTTTTTGGACCCAACATATATGGGACAAGGGAGCGGGGCCCATGGCACAAGCCGGGGCTTTAACCAACTCAAAGAAGGGCACGAAGCTGTGCGCGTAACCCTACCCTTACGGGATTTTTAGAAAGAACGCAGAATCTTTGACGTGCGGACTTACCACTGAGTGGATTTTAGAAAGTGCCCAAAGTCTCGCGTGTGCACTTATTAGAAGAACGTTCTATGCCCTGGAGCGGAGAACTACTCATTCCTCGGAGTGAGAGGGAACTCAGACGCTCAGAAGGGAGCGGCAAGCTCATAGATGACCCTCTGGTTGAGGGGAGCAATGCTGGCTCGACCAAAAAGGCGAGCGACCTGTCACAGAGCTCTGGGGGGCGGAAAAACTCGGACGCTCAGAAGGGAGCAGCATGCTCATAGGTGACCCTCTGGTTGAGGGGAGCAGTGCTAGCTCTACCGACGGCGAGCTCTGGAGGGACGGAATGAGAGGAACTCAGCTACCAATGAGGAGCTCTAGAGCGGAGAACTCACTCCTCAGAGTGAGACCTATAACGAGCTCTGGAGAGTGGAGAACTCATTCCTCAGAATGAGAGGCACTCCGCCGCTCAGAAGGGAGTGGCAAGCCCAACCATGAGCTCTGGAGAGCGGGGAACTCATTCCTCAGAATGAGAGGGAACTCCGCCGCTCAGCAGGGAGCGACATGCTCATAGATAACCCTCTATAGTGAGGGGAGCAATGCTAGCTCGACCAGCAAGGAGAGCGACCTATCACAGAGCTCTGAGGAGCGGAGAACTCATTCCTCAGAATGAGAGGGAACTCAGACGCTCCGCAGGGAGCGGCATGCTCAAAGGTGACCCTCTAATGAGGGGAGCAATGCTAGCTCTACCTATAACGAGCTCTGGAGAGCGGAGAACTCATTCCTCAGAATGAGAGGGAACTCCGCCGCTCAGAAGGGAGCGGCATGCTCATAGGTGGCCCTCTGGGTGAGGGGAGCAATGCGGGCTCTACCAACAGCGAGCTCTAGGGAGCGGAAAACTCATTCCTCGGAATGAGTGGACATTCAGACGCTCCGAAGGGAGCGGCATACTCATAGGTAACCCTCCTAAGGTGAGGGGAGCAATGCTAGCTCTACCTATAACGAACTCTGGAGAGCGGAGAACTCATTCCTCAGAATGAGAAGGCACTCCGCCGCTCAGAAGGGAGCGGCAAGCCCAACCATGAGCTCTGGAGAGCGGGGAACTCATTCCTCAGAATGAGAGGGAACTCCGCCGCTCAGCAGGGAGCGGCATGCTCATAGATAACCCTCTATAGTGAGGGGAGCAATGCTAGCTCGACCAGCAAGGAGAGCGACCTATCACAGAGCTCTGAGGAGCGGAGAACTCATTCCTCAGAATGAGAGGGAACTCAGACGCTCCACAGGGAGCGGCATGCTCAAAGGTGACCCTCTAATAAGGGGAGCAATGCTAGCTCCACCTATAACGAGCTCTGGAGAGCGGAGAACTCATTCCTCAGAATGAGAGGGAACTCCGCCGCTCAGAAAGGAGCGGCATGCTCATAGGTGGCCCTCTGGGTGAGGGGAGCAATGCGGGCTCTACCAACAGCGAGCTCTAGGGAGCGGAAAACTCATTCCTCGGAATGAGTGGACATTCAGACGCTCCGAAGGGAGCGTTATACTCATAGGTAACCCTCCTAAGGTGAGGGGAGTAATGCTGGCTCTACCGACAGCGAGCTCTGGAGAGCGGAGGACTCATCCTTCAGCGCTCAGAAGGGAGCGGCATGCTCATAGGTGACCTCGGAAAACTCATTCCTCAGAATGAGAGGGAACTCACCTTTTTTTGCTTTTGCTTAGCAGGAAATTTCCACCTAACCTCGGTCAGGTGGAGTTTACGCTGGTTACAGGGGAATTAGAGAGGAATGAGAGGGCTTGCCTCTCTCTGACCCGCGCCTCTCTCTCACCCTAGCCGCAGGAGGGGGAGGGGCATGAGTCGCGAGACTAGCCTTCTGAGCCCATCTCTGACCCTCAGACCGAGATGGGCTAGGACCCCTGGTTGTTCGGGCTCAGACCTGGATTTTATAGAACCTTATCCAGGTCTTTCAGCAGATCAGTCTGGTACGCCTTAGTGTGCAACGAAGCGACGGTCTGACCTGCTGCTGCATATGCCCTGCCATTTAAGCGAGATTCAGGGGCTTAGGTGGCCAGGGGGGAGCCTTGAGAGTGGAGGTGGGTCCCGAATCGCGGGAAGCAGACGGCTGCCCCTCTTTCCTCGAAAAGAGGGACAGGACGAGAGCGGAGCTTTTACATAGAAAAAGCTCACAGTGCACGCAGATTTCCCCTCAAGGACATCGCGTGCGTGCTCCTTGCCCAAACAAAAGACGCAAAGATTGTGTGTGTCATCGCGGTGGGTCCCGATTTTATAACGAGGACGCGGATCCACACACAATCTTAAACGCCTTGCTAGTGCTCGCCATTTGATAGAGAGAAAACTGTACTCTTACCAGATTGCACGCTTCAAACAAACCAGTCAGTGAAGACGAAAAAGCTGATGATGTATTCTCCCGGCGGCACTTATATTGTGGCACGCCGGTAGTGACGTCATGGGCTCTTCGCAGATGAACTCGAACGCAGTTCGAGTTCCCATGGAGGGGAACACAAGATTCATCTGAACCGATGTATCAGTCTCTGCTTTATCATTTTTCCTCAAAGTCCATACTGACAAATATTTCTACAACAAGATCAACAGCACTTCAGACGTATGAAAACTCTTCAAAATATTACAACCTCTGTCCCTCTCCATCACCTCTTTAACATCTGATGATTTCGCTAAATTCTTCACAGACAAAACTAAAACATTTCTGAGCTCCACACAGAGGAATAAACTCCTCTCCTATTTCTCTGCCCTTGCTAATGCAGAATTATCTAAACAATTCAGTCATCCTACAACTTGCCCTCTAGACCTCATCCCCTCACACCTCTTGTGAGCCATTTCGCCTACACTTCTACCAGCACTCAACCACACACACAACGTATTGTGGTATTTCTATGCTGGACAGCCACCATGTGCAATCAAGCCCCTACAAATGATCAGAATATAGCCGAACAACTGGTCTTCAACAAGTCATCACACTTCTCTTTATCAATTGTTACCTTGTGATCAGATTCTCTTATTATTTAACAGATATATCTGATAAAACCAAGCAGAATAAACAGTTAAGACTTTTGAATGTGACACTTTAAATACAAAGACGTTGCAGAAGATGGCTGGATTAATTTAGAAAAAAATAGCAAATTTCTCTCAAATTTGAGTCAGTCTATTATATCAAGCTTTTCTGGGCTTTTGTGGAATGTGGAAAAAACAGTCACATTGTTTGTTAAGGCATAACTTCATAACAAAAAACTGCATGAAAATAATGAAAGCCTGAGCAAAAGCAAAAATCAATAATCATTCACATGTTTTAATTCAAAAATACAAGCCACTTGACAAAAAAATATTCACTTATAATTTGAGACAACAGCTGGTCATTTAGTTATTTTAATAGTTTGGTTTTAAAGGTAAACCCACTATAAAACCTGCTACACTCCGACCTGATAATATATTTTGACATATGAATATTAAAAGTAACATAAAATGGGTATTTGCAGAAGAAACAGTCATTTCCTTTCTGGGAACTTTCTGTGCTCAAGATTAAAACATTTATTAATTATATGACATATCTCAATATCTATTTGTATGTCATGTTATTTCTCTTCACTATAAGCACATTAAACAGTTTTCAGGAGTTTTTTGTGTTTTTTTGCCAGCATTTAACTGAACATTTTGTATCTGTAATGTCTTTAAAAAAATGCTTTTCACCCACAACCAAGAAAATATCATGTTTATAACAAAGATTAAATAAAATAGTTTAGAAGTTCTACATCAATAGTTTTTACAGCTGTAAAATCAAAAGACTGGTTACATTATTTAACGTTTACAGAATTGAGCTGAAACTACAGTTGCATAATAATGGCACTTTAGCAGTACTTTTTACTTCCTGAATATGATGCTGTAGCTCTCAGTGTTGTTTGCATCCACAGCAAAGACATCTGAAGAACTTTCTGTACTGCTGCCTGACCTGGACAAGAATGAGACGAGTGACTTCATGAGATCAATTTAATCTCTGAAACTCATGAACCACGATGGAGTTTGATTTTAATAAACAGGTAAGAAACTACTGTACTGCCACTGGAGATTGATTAGTTTATTTACAGAGTAGGATGAAAACAATTCTTACCTCATAATTGAGGACACAGTAGATCAGGAAGATGAAGGTTCCCTGCTGGGAGTTCAAGATCAGGAAGAGGATCTCCAGAACCTTACTGCCATTAGTGAAGAAACCCAGAATCCAGGAGCAACCAAGAACCACAAACTGAGCCAGTGTTTTAAACAACATAATCCTGCAGAGAAACAGAGAAAGAGAGTTAATGTGTATTCTTTGACTATATGTTCTTTATTTATACCGTGTTTTGATTATAATGTTTGTTACTTGGTTTGTTTCATCTGTGAAACCTCAGCATTCAGTTTTTTTAGAGTTGAGTTTAGAGTGATGACGATCTTGATGAAGAGAATTGAGTTTAACTGCAGAAAAATCAGAAATTATCAAATTATTTTTTTGGCTTCAACAGCCCATGTGAAAAATACATGTATTTAGAACTTACTGCTAGTATGACACAAACAGGACCCAGAAAACTCCAGATAAAACCTTTATCCATTTTAATCCAGCAGCTGTTCAGTGGAAAACAATTAACTTGAATTAATTAAATGCTGCTATTTCAGATGATGACTGTTGAAATTTAACAGATTTTAATCTTGTGAATGCCTTAAATATAACATGCCCAAAAAATGCATTTTATCAGATAGCAGAAACAACTCACTGTTCACTGCCGTATCCTTCAGGAACCAGACCGATAGACACACACACCACAACCAGAGCAAGCACATATCCAATCACACACAGGAATCCACTGCTAAGCACCTCCTTCTTTTTGGAGCTGATCTGTGATAGGTTCTTCACACAGATGAAGAGCAGCACAGCTTCAATGAACATCCACACGAAGCCGGAGAGAAAGAGGAAGTGCAGAAGGCCTGAGATCACGGCACACAACACCTGGAGACCATGAGAGACGGTTATGATGATTCTCAGTGAGGCTGTGCTGAGCTGTAGAGCTCCTTCATCATTCTCACCTGCTGAGGCCGTATGAGGCTCAGGAACTGCTGTGTGAGCAGGAACAGAAGATGAGCCAGCAGAAGACTGATGCAGATGTTGATTCGAGCCACATTGTTCACTCCAGGACTCCACTGACAAAGGGCAAAGGACAACAGGGCCAAACTGAAGAACACCAGCCCCACGATCACACAAACCAAATTCAACAGCTCCATCAGTGGGTCGCTCTGAGAAAACATGTCAGAGTACATGAGTGTTAAATCTATGCGGTTCTTCAGTGTTCACTAGAAATGTTCTGTACCTCTGGTGGGCTGCTGGTTTGCATGATGAGAGCGAATGTTGACAGATGAACACAGGAACACACAGTGTAGCTGCTATTGGTCTTTAAAACAGAACAACCATCTACAATCCACTCGCTGATATTCCAGTACACACAGGACAGAGAACCATTGGGATCAAACTCCTGCAAACAGAAGAAGAAAATAATAAAACACTGAATATTAGATGTTTTCAGATGTTCATCAGTTCTCAAGTTGGACAAAAACACATTTCAGTCTCTTACTCTGATGTGTCTGAAGGTGAAGTTGACTGGTTTGGTGAGTGTAGTGTTGGTAGTTTTGGGAAGAGTAGCTGAGATCACAGTGGACATCATGGTTTTAATCGTGTCGTTTGAGGTGTTGAAGAAGTCTGGCTTCAGTAGATTCTCCATCATCGTGTAGCTCATGAAAGCCACAGCAGCTGATCCTGTGAGACAGAAACAGAACTTTTCATGATATACTATAATAACAACACTCACAAAAGTAAGTAAATGTGATTTAGTTGTAATGGTGTGATATCTCTTTCTACAATTTTATCACACAGAAACATTTAACATACCTTCATTGTTGTTCTTGGCGATCCCAATGAGATCGATGTCCACAGAAGAATTTGTCGTGTCAAGTCGAGGGATTTTATTTAAGGTGACCTGTGGTCCAACCATGAAGACTTGACCCTCTGATTAAAAGCAAACAAGAATATGGTATTTTATATGCAATAATATGCTATGCTGTGCTATTTTGTTTATTTTTATTTTTTAATGAAAGCCCTTTGGAATCACTATTTACTATTATTGGATTTTCATCTCTGGTTAACTTTCATAGAGTGCTTTTTTAATTTGCTGTGTGACTTAATTAGTGCTGTCAATCAATAAAATAAAAATTAATAAATAATAATCACAATTAATTGCAAATTAATTGTATAATTAATATAATATTATTTTCATAATTTCACATTGAATCCCCAAATTAATGTAGTTATAACAAGATGGCATATTTTAACTATGTGTTTAAAATGCATCTTTTTACTAAGTAGTCCCATTAAAAGGCCAGTATGATTGATACCATTACAACTACTGATGTCTATATTTAATGCATTGTCCCCTCAATTTTAGCCTTTAATTATAGCCAGTCAACATTACAGTATAATGAAAGTCATTGTTTTTAATACGTAATAGTCTTTGAAAAAATATTTAAAACAAATCATTTAAAGGAAATTAAAACAATATATCCATAGACCATGAATTGTTTATGCATAAACTATAAATTGAATACATATTTTAGGTTCTTTATTTTACTCATTAACTCATTTAAAGGTGACCTTTTATGCCCCTTTTACAAGATTTAAATAAGTCTCTGATGTCCACAGAGTGTGTACGTGAAATTTTAGCTCAAAATACCAATGAGCCAAAATGCATCGTTTTTGTGTGTGTGTCCCTTTAAATGCAAATGAGCTGGTTCTCCCAACCCCCTTTTCAAAAGAGGGCAGAGCTTCAAGAGCTCATGCTCTGGCACACAAGCAACAACAAAACAATCAATCTCATGCACTGAAAATGTCAGAAACTCTCAGTCCCACTTGTGATTATGAGCTTGACAAATTCACATGGTTGACTTCACATTGCTTTCATATGCAATTCTTAACTTCCACATTCCTATTTACTATCATTCTGGTAGCATGTGAAGGCAGCATTAGTGAAAACTAATATGAGGTAGTCCTTGGAAAAGGAGTTTCTGTCACCAAAAAGGATGAGAATCCCTGACTATACAAAATTCCTGACATCATGTGTAATCTGTTTCATCTTCAATGTATTAATAATTGTGTCTCCACTTACCTACAGCAGGAAGAGTGAAACTGACATTATCACTTGTGTCTGTCGGCTTCACCAATGTAGAAATGAGTTTCTCACTGGTCTTTAACATGCGGTTTCCATAGGAGGCTAGTTCAGCTGGGCTTGCTGATGATAATGACTCTAAAATCTTCTCTGAAGCGTTGAAGGCCACAGTCAAAATGTTTGTCACCGTCTAATATATTGATTAGATAAATATAATAAGATAAGACAGCACTGCTATGTCAATGATTATGTAACTGACACAGATTTGAAGATTTGATGATTTTACTCATGAAGACTTACAGTCACAGAGAGCACTTGAGATGTAATGTTCTCTATCTGCTCAAGGAGATTTTGGAAACACGTCTGACTCTAAAATAACAAGCGTGAAAGCAGTATGTGTTGATTTTGATCCTATTTTTCAGTACAAAATCCATCAACAATAAACATAAAAGCACATTCATATTTCACATTACAGTTATCTACAAAGCACATTGTATTGCACTGTTCTTTTGACTACTTAGCAGTTTCCAATCCAAAGTTGTGAATTTAACCTGAGCAAACAAAAAAAAAATTCTATATTGCATGAAATATCTGCACTATTTCCTTCCCATGTGATCAAGAGAAGAGAAATGACTTGCACCTCAGAGCACACAGATGAAATCCAATATGTTCAGGATCGTGTGGCACGGGTCTCAGAGATAATTACACCTAATTATTGCATTTCAGAAAGACTAAAACATTAGTTTTAAAAGGGGCATGATGAGATTGATTATAGTTATCCAATCACATGATCTGTTAAGGCAAGATCACACAAGTTTTTTGTGGCTCATTGAAGAATGTATGCAGTAAATTTGTTTCCATCGTATTTTGTCTCAATCGAGCACATACGTTTTTTATTTTTTTTATGTGGATCTTGGAATTTCCAGGATAGTTGGAAACATTGCTATTGATCAAAGCTGAGTATAAAACGTAAGAAACAAATCAGAAACTCAACGTACAGTGCATCCTTCCTGCAGCGTTATATTTATACCTGCAATGGCAGAAATCAGCATTTAGTCAACAATACAATACAGCTGTGAACAGGCATTCAGGTTTTCCAAAAATGTCTGCAATGATGTCTGCAAATGCACATTTCACATCCCTCATCTTTACCTAGACACAAGCACACTCACACACCTGTTCCATTTTGCAAATCACCAAACATTCAGCCAAAACACAATCCAACAGAGGAAACATTAGACTACATTACCAGCTGAGCTCGTCTCTGGTGTGACTGTTGGAAAGGTGGCAGTGATTTTAGTAATAGCTGGAAAAAAATATATATAATAAATAATGATGCATTTCAGTGAATCAACAATCACACAAATAATACTGAACAATAATACTAAAAGTCTCATGCAAGTCTTAAACATGAAAATTGCCTTGTCAGGCTTTAGTTGATTTTTTTTATACACTTTTCTAAAGATGATGAAAAGACTATGTACTGCTTTGGCACCAAACAGTTCTGACTAAATTAAAAAGCCAGTTCCAGTACTACATGCTTTAACCCAACAATATCAAACTGGCTTTAAAAATGCAGATCTGAACAACGTGAAAACGTTTTTAAAACCAAAATGATCAATGTTACCAAGCCTAAATAGATGTGTCAAACTGCTCAGAGGTTCAAAACAGTCATTCCAGCATTCATTTAATCTTGTTTTCTACTGGCACTTACAGTTTACAAATACCAATTAAAGATGCTTTATTAGGGAAGTTAAATGTCTTATGATATACAACTTTATTTGAATTAATTTAATATAAACCGTTATTGCTAATATATGCTACTGATCAGTGATGCTTGCGAACAATGTTTACCTGAATAATTTCATATTCTGTTATCAGCAGATAATGGTGTTAACATTTGAAACCAGCTCTATTCTTCATCCTTAATTTAATCCCACCGGTTGCAATAGTGACCGTAAAAAGTTTTCATTTATAAAGCTCTAAAAACCTTACTGATTGATGTTTTAGTGCACTTCCAGCGAATATGGAGAAAATAAAGGGTCTCAATGAAATATGTGCAGTTTCACATGATTAGTGCAAATTGTCACATGACCAGAGCAGTTTACTTCCTGTTTGCACCTTGAGAAGATGATAACTGCATCAAAGCTCCAAATCAAACGGCTAGTAAAGTATGTTAACATAAAGATATAACAAATATTGTTGCTACACATGATCTTTAGGGTGTCTAGTATTAATATATGCAATTTAGTTTTGATGAGTGTGGTCATATAATGAGTTAATGTGTTAACGGTCACAATAGTGACCTGTGGGATAACAGTGAATTTAGGAATACAATATAAATCCAATTGCAGTTGCTAGTGAAAAGGACAATAAAATGTTGCAATGACAAAACATTGCAATAAATTAAACATTTAAATGTTACAAAAAAATACAATAATGATGTTGTAATACTCGTAGCAATAATATAAAAAATGTATGTTATATTTTACAGAAATTAACAATTTTGAAATGCGGTGATGGTTGAATTTTTTTCAAATGTTGCATAAGGTTTTTTTATGCATAATAGTAAACCTAGAATGTGATTAAAGAGTTTAAAATAGCTGGGCTAAGATAAAAAAAAAAAATGATGACTGCAGAAATATGTGATTTCAGTACACACATATTCCCACCAGTCACAATTGTGACCGAACATAAAACACAATTTTTCACACACTTTTCCAAAAAAAATAAACAAAACTATTTATTGATTATTTCAAAGGGTTACTTATGACACATTATTTGGATATTTTCTTGTGGGATTAAACGGGTTAAATACAGACACAAATATCATGAATGTGAAGAAAGAGCTCATGTAAATATAATCACCTGCACAGTATGCTGCAGGACAGACAGTTGGTGTAACCAGCTCATAGACGTAATAATTGCCTGGACAGGCTTTGACTTTAATGGGGTAAGACCCGTAATAACAGCAGTAATTGACAGCATGACCGCAGACATCTCGAGTGACGACTCCATCTTCAACTGTTGGGTGTCCACCATGAATCCACAGTGGGATATCAGTGCCACAGCTGTACTGAGCAACACATGTGTCCGGGATCTGAGCGTTCAGACCATGAATAATAAGACGATACCAGCCGCTCCAGGTGACAGACTGGTCACAACTTCTGACTGAAGCATATGTATTATTGATGGCTCTCCATAGATTATCCAGTACAGTGTAGTTGTAGCAGGGGTCTGGCAAGAGATAGACTTGAGAAATATAACTTGTCAATATAAACGTATTAACAAAATTCAATGCTTAAGTGCAAATCTTGGTCACAAATTTTGGATTTTACATTTTACATATTTTACAATTTGTCAAACAAATTTGACAATTTGTCAAATATGTTTAAATCACCATGAATTTGTGTGTGTATATTATGAGTGGTTTTTAAGGTCCTCTTTAGCTGAATCGATTTTTTTGCTTGCTTATTTGTTTTGTTTTGTTCATAACAGGTCTAGTTGAGCTTTATGACCAGGGGCATAGCCATTATTTCAGAAGTAAGGGGGGCAGAAATGTCAAACTTGTTACTTTTATTATTGATTTATTTTGAATTACTGTTTCTTTATCTAATTAACAGGTTTTTTTATTTTTATTGTAGGATTATTGTCCTACTTTCAATTGGCTTAGAAATCAAATACACTGTATTGTTCATTGCATTTGTAATATTTTCCTATATTTCCTAATGGCAGTTTTATGGTTTGTTTATATACTACAATGTTTTTCCTTTTTTAATTTTTTTTAATCACAGAAGGCGGCAGAAAATATATTTGATAGTTTCTATAGGTCACTGTAATAATGCTATATCAGTTAGCACAGCATTCTTCAAATACTTTATGTATTACCTGGAGATGACTTGAAAAACACACAAACTATATATTCTCGCAATCGTGCATGTATTTTTTTTATGTTTTTTTATGAGAGGTATGCACAACAGACTTACACATTCTGTTAAACAGATCTCATCACTTCCAGTTCAAGTGTTTAGCATATGTTTTGTTGAATACAAAGCTGTTTTAATTAAGATGCCTTCAAAGCAGATACAAAAATGATCATAACCAATGTCCATTACATTCAAGGATTGATATGTAAAGGGTGTTTGTTTGTTTAATTCTTTTCACTAACATTTAGATTCAAATAATGAATAAAACGCAAACAATAAAAACAGCTAGTTTGTTCAACTGAACTTTATTTTTAATCAAGTTCCAGACCATGTCAGTAAGAACTTGGTCCTTTGTTCACTTCATTTTACTGCAGATTAATTTACAAACAAGGCACAATTCGAATCATATTTTCAGAAACATTGAACTAAAAGATGATGCTCTGCTGACTATATTGGATCTGTCACAGCCGTCTGCTGAAGTGCTCTTGCCAGCCAGAGGATACTCTTCTGGACTGTTGTTTTATTACTCCGGACTTCAGTTCCCATCACCCCTAGCACTTATTAGTTCTAATTGTTCCCAGCTGTGTGTCATTTAGTCTTATTAGTTCCCTATGCATACCATTTTCTCTTATACCTTGTTTGCGTCAGTATTGAGTTCTGTTACCTTGTGCTTTCCTTTACTCTGTGTTTGTGGATTACCTTTTGCCAGTGTTTTTTTCCAGTTGCTCTGTTTTTGTTTTTTTAATCATTGTCTGGGACTACAATAAAACTGCACTTGGATCTTATTTTTCCACGAGTGATCCGTGACCGGATCAGACAGTAATGTCACACCACACAAGTGTGAGTAACTGTTTTCATTACGTGGTCACTGTTGCTTTGTCTGTTGTTACAGAATGTTTATATGTGCTGAGTATTGATGTGTTCTTAATCTAAATCACAGCAGCATTCATCTATGAGGAATGTACTGTCGAACATACACAACTATTAGCCAATCACAGCAGTGGCCGTTTACTTCCGAGTCTACAATCCGCCACGCCTCTTCAAACAGAGGTTCTGATGAGGGGGGTCAAAAACAGGACAGAATATATATATATATATACCTAAAATAAGTTCTAATGGTGGTTTATACTGTTTTTAACTGGCACACTATTTTGTAATAGTATATTAAAAAAAACAATTCATGCAACATAAGCACACATCCATTGAACAGCACCGATCTGTACGTACATTACAAACAATTCAGACTATAAGTCAATAAAAAAAGTGCATTGCATTACCTATTGAGAGGGTTGCTGGTGTGACAGCTGTTGAGCTGGTGTTAATGTTGCTAACATCTGAAAATTTGGGTGAATAGTGATCAATGAACAGAGACACAAATATCATGAATATGAAGAAAGTGCTCATGTAAATATAATTACCTGCACAGTATGCAAAATTGCATCCAGTGGGATGAACCAGCTCATAGACATAATAATTGCCTGGACAGGCTTTGACTTTAATGGGGTAAGATCCGACATAACAGCAGTAACTGCCCCAGTGACCGCAGACATCTCGAGTGATGACTCCATCCTCAACTGTTGGGTGTCCACCATGAATCCACAGAGCGATATAAGTGCCACAGCTCTGCTGAGCAACACATGTGTCTGGGATGTGAGCGTTCAGACCGTTAATGAAGAGACGATACCAGCCGCTCCAGCTGACTGAGGTGTCACACATGTAATATGAATGTAAGCCATATGTATTACTGGTGGATCTCCATGGTTCATCCAGCATAGTGTAGTTGTAGCAGGGGTCTGGCAGATTAGCTGTTTTGAAAATGTAAAAATAAATTAGCATGTTTCCGAAAAACTAGTTTTTATAAAATCTATCCGGAGGTGCAGCTGAAGTCTAAAATAATTGTTGCTAAAATTTGGAGCCAAAAATGCTCCAAATGCAAAAATCAGAGCAGCTGATTATATAGCCAGACGCTCCTCCTGTTTTGGCGGGCTATGTCGGGATGAATAGCCATTGGCTCGCTCGCTACCGCCGTGGATTGGTTATTTATTAAATCCTAGATGAACCAATCAATGTGCAGTTATAACTGCGCGATTGAAATAGGCTTCAGTTAAAGAGGAAAACATTGTTTTTCCCATACAGCGTCTTCGACGCAGTACTCGTTCCCATATCTCAGGGAACCGAGGTAACGATAGTAACATTAAAGCTCAAATATGGAAGTGTGCTTAATGGGTATGTTACCCTACATGTGGAAGGTGTGGTTTTAAGCATCAAGTTAGGCTGTTTAGTTCTAACTGGCTTAATATGTCTTAAGTCCCACCCTCATCTGTTTACTGAAGATTGTGAGTGGTTGGAAAAGAAGGCAGAAGAGGAAAAAATATGGATGAAAAGGAGAAGCTAGTGGTGAGTTAGAAAGAACTGAAAGTAAAGAAAATGAGTGTTAAACAGTGATTCAAATACATATGAGAGTGGGGTAAGATGAGCCAGTGGGTAAATTGACCCACCCCTTGTATCTTGGGAACACTTATACTGTCATGTGACCATATATTTTATAATCATCCATATTTTATACCAGACTGTGAAAAGAAGAAACACATTGAAAGATTGGAAGTCACCCATATACTTTAAAAACTGTTTTTGGTTTGTCAAAGTACAATTTTAGCATATCACATTTAATGGATGCTATATCAAAGCAAATTCATCCAGGTCTAAGAATATTTAGGATGAATATAGGTAATATATTACGGAGCCCCTAAAGTGGAAAAAACGGTGTGGGAGGAAAAATATTTTTCAAACATTATGCATGTTTGTATTTGTTTTTTTTTTTGGTCAATAATAATAATAATAATAAATATAGGGCAGCATTTCAACCTTCTCTAGGATTTTGATTGACATGCAATCTGACCAACAAGAAATCTCCTTACTTTTTTAATGAAACTAAGTCTCAGCTTTCAAAATGTGTTGTTTTTAAAGAAATGCAAATAATAAATATGACTTTTGTGGCTCTTTAAAGTGACAGATCGCTGTAGCGCCTCAGTTCTAGCAGATTAAACGTGAATCGATCTATTCCTTATAGTTATAGCACAAAATAAACATGAATGAACATCAGAAGGTATGTTGTCTCAACCACGGAAGACGTCAATAAACTATTTTTAAGTTCGACTGTCTGGTTTGTTTAGCTGTGTCCCTTTTCGGAGGCTGCGTTCCTCCGGAGGTCACATTTGAAGGCTGCATACATGATCGGGGCAGTCTCATTTAAGAAAAGTAACCGTTCATTTAAAACTTAAATCACAGTATGTTACATCTCACAAGGAATAGCAGTCAATTTTATTATGGTTCATTTTCTTAAGAATCCTTGATGATGTATGCAGCTTACAATTGTGACCTCCAGAGGACGTAGCCTCTGAAATGAGATGCACCATTTGTCAGACAAAAGATTCAGCGTTAGGATTGGTTTGATCGTGTGTCACTGAAACTCCAGGCAAAGGTGCTAAAAGCCTCGTCATTGGACAGTCAGCATAGTCCAATCTCGAGTTTTACGTCATGATATGTTTACCTAACCCTAACAGATGTCACTGAGAGGGAGGTTTATGTTTTTGATTAAAGATTACAAGTGTAACAAAAAACATTGAATTGCCATTTTTGATTTCATGGTGACTTTAAACAATGATAAAATTGCATTTAATGTTTGAATATTGTGAAATATGATATTTTGTTTCATATCAAAAGTAACAAAGTAGTATGCCTACCATTGAACAAATTGCAATAAGCTTTGTACTTTACAAGCTTTGTTTTTAACATTTCACATGGGTTTGAACCAGATTTGGTTAGATGGTCAGTTAAACCCAGATGGTGCATCTTACCCACTAACTCAGACAGCTTACCGAATAGCATTGATCACAATGAGAGGTTCAAAGACAGCTGTGGTCATGGTCTTGCGATCCATGACCTTTTTGTAGCAATGTTATACAATTGCTGTAATCGCACAGTTTGTTAAAAGTTATACAGATAAAAGGACTCAAAAACTGAAGCTGGCTGCATGTGATTTGGCAAGATTTGTGATCAGTGCTTTTCAGTTCAATTAAAAGCCACAGACATGAATATCCAGACCAAACACCAGTCAGCAGCAGAGTACATTACCAACTGTAGTCGTCGCCGGTGTGACAGTTTTGAATGACAAGTTAAGTGTCAAGACATCTGAAAAATATTTATGACCACAAATTAATCCACAACATTCAAAGGCCACAATGAAAGCAGTCAGCTGGCCAAATAAACACAGACATGCAAGCTTGTACTTGACGTTCCAGTTAACCCAAAATTAAAAATGTTAATTTACTCTCTCATCATGCCATTCAAATCCAGTATGACTTTTTCATTCATAAAATACAGAAGAATTATCTGTCTATCCTAGAATTTCCTGTTATCCTGAGCCATCTTTTCAGTCTAACGGGTTTGGAGCAACATGAGGATGAACCATTAAACTTCAACTCTGACCACCACATTAATGCCACAGACCAGCCATCTTAATGAAAGAAGCTGCTCTAGATAAACCAATCACACTGTTGTTTCTTCAAAATAAATGAATACATGTGACCCACTGATTCAGGAATTCTACAGGTTTTATCAGTGTACAGATACAAAAGAAAAATAACTTACACATAATCACAGAGATGATAGGCTGTGCTTTTATCAAATCTGAAACATGAAGAAAAATCCTTTTAAAACAAGAGAAACTGTTTGGATTGAGTTTGTGAGCACTACATTCATCATATGATCACAGTTCATGTCACAAAGCTTTTGGGGTCTATGAAAACCAACCCTTAAAGAGAAGAAAAATACTCACCTTTATGAAATGTAGCCATTGTCAGTTTTAACAGTCTGGTGTATTTATCTCCACAAACCAGTTCAGAGGACGAGTTTCCCAAACAAAGTAGATTTGGCTCTGATGCATGATTAACAAAGGATTGTTTACTCTTCATTTTAAACTCACATGAAAAATAATCCACATCATTTATAAATTTGCACGTACAAGAGTCAAAATTCAGGAGAGTTTTAAACACTTATTGTTAAAGAATAATGTAATACAGGATTCAATTATGCTCTTAAAGAAGTGTTTTCCCAGAAATCATCATCTAAGAATCATAAACCGTTTCCCAAAAACATCACACCTGAAAACTGGTGTAGATCTAAAATAATCTGGAGTAATTCATAAAGACCTATACATCTATAAAATGTTTAAGAACTTACTGAAAGGTCAAAAGCCCAAATTACCCAATACATGTTTGATTTAGACACACTGATGAGGAACATTGAACGATCTTACCTGATGTGAGGTGACATAAGGGATTGGCGAGGATGACTGCTAAAAAATTAGTTGTGTTCAGATGTTTATAGAGAAGTTATCAGTCCATCACCCTGATAAGGACATTTGACACTGTTTCCTTCTCAAAGTCAAATACAAATACAAATTACATAAGCTCACATTTCCAGTTTCTTGGCAGTGTATCTTTAAACTTTCAAAAAATTGCCACGTGTAATTTATATTTACATTTTTTCCATATTTAACCCACATTTGCAGCTGCTTTTAAAAAACATCCTTGTTTTTTGTTTTTTTTTCTCAGTTCAGCGCAGGAATAATAACATTATTTTTACCTTCCTCAATATGTAGGGACATTTTAATTCTCATCCATGCCTCACACCTTAATGATCTCCTCAAGTCGTAAATATAAAATGTGCAAAGACCTTGTTCTCTGATTCTCTGGTTATTTAACCTGTTAGCCAGCACTCCCCATTTTGGGATTTTGGGACTGAAAAAGACGTACCGAATTTAAAATTATAACAGTTTGTGACTTCAGTGTGCCACACACACAATTTTGGTGTATTTTCAAAGAAGACCCTTTGGGCTTTACTATCCATCATCCAGAGTTGATAATGCTCAAAAAGATACAAAGTTATAGAGATTGAAGTGCCTTTAAAAAAAGTGTACCACACTGAATGAAAAACAGAAATAATTGTATTTCATATAGAAATACATGAAATTAGTCCTGGAGCAATCCAGAAAAGTAATGAGTCGAAAGTCACATGTCTCATGTGTTTATATTTCAAATCTGAAAAAATACCATGAAAAATGATATTTACCAGAAAAATTAAAATAAGTATTTACCAAATGTATTGAAGAGTTCTACAAACGAATAAACTGTTTTAGTCATTATACATACCACTGTATGTTTTTCAATTATAAAATTATTATAGACAGAATCTTAGACATCATATAAGTGATTTATTTGACCACTAAAAAATACAATAAGAATAATTTGAGTAATAAAAAGAAAGAAAGAAAAAAATAGCTTTGTATGTAGTACATACTCTGATTGCCAGACATACACTGATATGGCCAAACATTCACACTGATTGCTGTTAGTCAGTGATCACACACTGATGTGCGGGGTAATACAGATGATAATCATATTGATATGATTCGGGCGCTGCACAGTCGGCTGCCCACTGCTCCAAGTGTGTACACTTGGATGGGTTAAATGCAGAGAACACATTTCACTCCTCATTATATTCTGTATAATTGTGTATGTGACAAATAAAGCTCATCCGAGCTTAATTTGTATTGTATTGTATTGTATTGTATTGTATGATACGGGCCATATAGTCCATAACGGCCTATTGGCATTCATAGTGATAGCCCTCATTCAGTCAGAGTAATCACAGCTGAAAATCAGCCACACAGATGCTAATCATACAGATAAAGCCGCATTCTCCACAAAACACACATATATTACAAATGTTGAAAAAAAAGGTTTATTTTGTCCAAAAAGCTGATCAATAAGTTCCGCTCCATCACAGATATACTGACAAAAAAAGTGTATAACCTGAATGCACTGTAAGTCGTTTTGGATAAAAGTGTCTGCTAAATGCATAAACATAAACATGAATATGACAGGTGTGCCACAGCAGAGGTCACAGCCCTCAGGAGATAGCGCGAGAATTCAAATAAAAGAAATTCAGTTTAGCATGGCAAGGAACGAAGATCTCGTTCCCGCATCTCAGGGAACCGAGGTTACGCTAGTAACCGAGTACATTTCCTATCGATACTTCACTTGTATTGTGTCTGCTATGACGCTACGGGGAACCAGTACAACCACGCCGTGCTATGGAAGGAGAACAACTGAAACAAAACTTGCCCTAAGCACTTAAACGGCCCAGAGGGGAAAGTAATAGAAGCCCTTCGAGGCAGTGGGTCAAACTCATTGAGATCACACCCAGCCTTTGCAATCGTCCCAAAGGAGACTTATACAGCCTCGGCACTCTGAGTCACATAATCACACATTTTCTTGGCTTTTCTTGCTATAGCCAACTTGTTTTAGAAACACAGTTACAGTAGCCAGAAAAAAAGGCTAAGATTAAAATCAAGAGCCCAACTAAAGCAAACCATGATCACCATAATGGTGAAGTCAAACTAAACGTTTTCAATAAAAAAAAATACACTTCTGTTAATTCTCAATAATTTTTTGTAGAAATATGACAGAAATCAAGCCAAACTGTAATGTGTGAAGCTGGTAATGCTGTTTCTGGAGTTGTTTAATCAGTTCTTGAGAGATTTAATGATGTCTTGTATTTCAGTTGAGTTCATCTAAGGCTGTGGCTGAAGTCAGTTGTAGTTCTAGTTTCCATTTCATTCAGTGAGTCTGCTTGTTAACAGCAGGTATATCTATAAGGAGAGTAAATATTTAACTGAACTGTATTATTTTGCACGAGAGAGATCTGTTAATGTAATGTAGTTTTATGGGTCACCATTGTGCTGGAGAGCAGAGCCTGTGCTTCAATCAATGTTGAGCACAAACACTGATGTTCTGCTGCTTTATTTAAAGACAGTAACTGTAAGGCAAGGCAAGTTTATTTATATAGCACATTTCATACACAGTGGTAATTCAAAGTGCTTTACATAAAAGAAAGTGAAATAATCATTCACAGCAATAAAAACAAGAAGTTAAAAATAATAAAACAAGGAATTTTAAAATGATATAGAAATTGAGTTAAAATGAGATTTAAAACAGTTAAATAGAAAATGATTATACATAAAATAATGCAGTCAGTTCGGACGTAGCACAGCGCTCATTCAACAAATGCACAGCTAAATAGATGAGTTTTGAGACCGGATTTAAATGTGGCTAATGTTTTAGCACATCTGATCTCTTCTGGAAGCTGGTTCCAGCTGCGGGCGGCATAATAGCTAAAAGCGGACTCCCCTTGTTTTGTGTGAACCCTTGGTATTTCTAACTGACTCGATCCTAATGATCTGAGTGGTCTGTTAGGTTTATATTCAGTGAGCATATCTGCCATATATTTAGGTCCTAGGCCATTGAGTGACTTATAAACGAGTAAAAGTACTTTAAAATCAATCCTAAATGTAACTGGAAGCCAGTGTAAGGATCTGAGGACTGGTGTGATATACTCAGATGTTCTGGTTCTAGTCAGAATCCTGGCAGCAGCGTTCTGGATGAGCTGCAGCTGTCTAATGGTCTTCTTTGGAAGGCCGGTGAGGAGACCATTACAATAATCCACCCTGCTGGTGATAAAGGCATGAACGAGTTTCTCCAAGTCTTGACTGGAAACAAAACATCTAATTCTTGCAATGTTTTTGAGATGATAGTATGCTGATTTAGTTACTGCTTTGACACGACTACTAAAACTAAGGTCTGTCTCCAGAATCACCCCAAGATTTCTGACTTGATTTTTAGTTGTTTGACCCCTAGAGTCAAGGTATGCATTCACCTTGAGAACTTCATCTTTGTTTCCAAATGCAATGACTTCAGTTTTCTCCTTGTTTAACTGAAGAAAGTTTTGGCACATCCAACTGTTAATTTCATCAATGCATTGGCAGAGGGAGTCAATGGGGCTATAATCATTTGGAGATAAGGCTAGGTAGATCTGGGTATCATCAGCATAGCTGTGATAGGCAATTTGGTTCTTTCTCATTATCTGACTTAGTGGGAGCATATACAGGCTAAACAACAGCGGTGCAAGAATTGAGCCTTGTGGGACTCCGCATGTCATGGACGTCCACTTAGACTTATGCTCTCCTATACTCACATAATAACCTCTCCCTTCTAAGTATGACCTGAACCATTTGAGTGCCATCCCAGAACTGTAAAGAACTGTAGAGTTGCTGATACAGTTATCATCTCTTCTCTAAGTGCTTTAGCTGACGATAAACTACAACGATTTGAGTTGAAATCATGTTTTTAGTAACTTTACTATTACAAATTAAATGTTTGCAGTTTTATATCAAGAAATATTCCTTCTCAGATGACTCAAATTAAATAAGTTAACCAAACGTTTACACACCATCACAACAATTGTACAGCATTTATGAGATTGCGGTATTTTTGCAGTACAATTTTAATTATTAATTTACAGAACTTTTGTACATTTACAATCTTACTAGCAACCAAGATTGCTGTAAAAAGTTTCTGTAAATTTTATAGCAATTCTTTACAGTGTAGTGTATGTTTTTCAAGAAATGCTAGCAGTTATAGAATAAATATGCAATTGTTAGAGGGTCAAATTAAGATTAGTTAACATCTAAAGCATTGCTTGTACTGTAAGAATGACATCATCTGAATAATAATGACACTTTAGCAGTACTTTTTACTTCCTGAATATGACGCTGTAGCTCTCAGTGTTTATTGCGTCCACAGCAAAGACATCTGAAGAACTTTCTGTACTGCTGCCTGACCTGGACAAGAATGAGACGAGTGACTTCATGAGATTAATTTAACCTCTGAAACTCATGAACCACAATGGAGTTTGATTTTAATAAACAGGTAAGAAACTACTGTACTGCCACTGGAGATTGATTAGTTTATTTACAGAGTAGGATGAAAACAATTCTTACCTCATTATTGAGGACACAGTAGATCAGGAAGATGAAGGTTCCCTGCTGCGAGTTCAAGATCAGGAAGATGATCTCCAGAACCTCACTGCCATTAGTGAAGAAACCCAGAATCCAGGAGCAACCAAGAACCACAAACTGAGCCAGTGTTTTAAACACCATACTCCTGCAGAGACACAGAGAAAGAGAGTTAATGTGTCTTCATTGACTATGTGTTCTTTATTTATACCGTGTTTTGATTATAATGTTTGGTACTTGGTTTGTTTCATCTGTGAAACCTCAGCATTCAGTTTTTTTAGAGTTGAGTTTAGAGTGATGAAGATCTTGATGAAGAGAATTGTGTTTAACTGCAGAAAAAGAAAAAATGGTAACACTTTAGAATACTGATCCTTTGTTGATGAACTACACAGGAACAAGTGACTAATGCACTTTTAACATAGTAGTAACTACAATCACTTAACAAGAAACTCTGATCATTGATTTAGTAAGAATTAACGCTCAGTTGAAACTGGTAGTTAACTTTTAGCTAATCAATAAGTATTATTTTGTATACATATCCTGGAGAACTACTAAGAACTATATACAGCAGGGGTCATCAAACTTGATCCTGGAGGGCCGGTGTCCTGCAAAGTTTAGCTCCAGCTTGCCTCAACACACCTGCTGAGAAGTTTATAGTGTGCCTAGTAAGACCTTGATCATCTGCTTCAGGTGTGTTTAATTGGGGTTTGAGCTCAACCCGGACACCGGCCCTCCAAGACTGAACTTGTTTACCCCTGGTATGCAGATTCATAATTAATGTGAATTATGCGTAATGTATAATTAATTGTCAAATGAAGATCATGGTAACCCACAAGTAATGACTCAAATTATTCTAAAAGGAACTAATTATTACTCGGATCAGTATACTAAAGTGAAAAGCATCATAACTCCCTAATATTGACTGACCTCATTGTAAGCTTTTGAGGTATATGTAAGGTTTTGGATAGTAATGATACAAGTGTTACTACATCCTTCTGAATAAATTACTCATTATTTGTATCAGTATTCTAAAGTGAAGATCGCTGTAACCCACAAGTAATGATTCAAGTGTTACCAAATTTAGCTAAATTAATGTCTAACCAAAACCTTACAAAAGCTTAGAATGACTTCAGTAATTACTAGGGAGTTATTTATATTTAGCAGACGCTTTTATCCAAAGTGACTTACAATTGCATTCAGGTTATACATTTTTCATTAGTACATGTGTTCCCTGGGAATCGAACCCACAACCTTTTGCGCAGCTGACGCAATGCTCTACCACTGAGCCACACAGGAACACGATCGAGTTATCACGATCTTCACTTTATAATACTGATCCAAAAATGACTAATTGCTTTAGAAGCATGTAGTACCACCTGTATACTTACTATCCAATACTTTACAAAAACTTCAGAAGAGTACAATGATTTCAGACATTACTAGGGAGTTATCGTGATCTACACTTTATAATACTGATCCAAATAATTAGTAATTCCTTCTGAAGAATTTGGTAATACTTGAGTCATTACTAGTGGGTTACCATGACCTTTAATTTAAAATAAATTATACATTGTGTATTATTCATATTAATCATGAACCTGTATACAGTAGTTCTTAGTAGTTATCCCAAATATATATAAAACAAAACTGTTGTTATTGACTAACTAATAGTTAACTACCAGATTCAACTAAGCACTATTACTTACTAATTCATTAATCAGAATTTCTTATTAGTTACTAGTTACTCGAGTGTTAATGTAATGATGGAACAGTATTCTAAAGTGTTACTGAAAGTGTTACATCATGTTAAATGTTTATATTTAGAACTTACTGCCAGTATGACACAAACAGGACCCAGAAAACTCCAGATAAAACCTTTATCACGTTTAATCCAGCAGCTGTTTAGAGGAAAACATGTTAAAAACACGTTAAAAATGTATTTTATCAAATAACAGAATACTGCCCTGAGCAATTGACTTCTTTCTAAATAAATGACCTTCAAAACAACATCAACTCACTGTTCACTGCCGTATCCTTCAGGAACCAGACCGACAGACACACACACCACAACCAGAGCAAGCACATATCCAATCACACACATGAATCCACTGCTAAGCACCTCCTTCTTTTTGGAGCTGATCTGTGATAGGTTCTTCACACAGATGAAGAGCAGCACAGCTTCAATGAACATCCACACGAAGCCGGAGAGAAAGAGGAAGTGCAGAAGGCCTGAGATCACGGCACACAACACCTGGAGACCATGAGAGACGGTTATGATGATTCTCAGTGAGGCTGTGCTGAGCTGTAGAGCTCCTTCAATCATTCTCACCTGCTGAGGCCGTATGAGGCTCAGGAACTGCTGTGTGAGCAGGAACAGAAGATGAGCCAGCAGAAGACTGATGCAGATGTTGATTCGAGCCACATTATTCACTCCAGGACTCCACTGACAGAAGGCAAAGGACAACAGGGCCAAAGTGAAGAACACTAGCCCCACGCTCACACAAACCAAATTCAACAGATCCATTGGTGGGTCGCTCTGAGAAAACATGTCAGAGAACATGAGTGTTAAATCTGTGCTGTTCTTCAGTATTCAGTAGAAAGGTTCTGTACCTCTGGTGGGCGGCTGGTTTGCATGATGAGAGCGAATGTTGACAGATGAACACAGGAACACACAGTGTAGCTGCTATTGGTCTTTAAAACAGAACAACCATCTACAATCCACTCGCTGATATTCCAGTACACACAGGACAGAGAGCCGCTGGGATCAAACTCCTGCAAACAGAAGAAGAAAATAATAAAACTCTGAATATTAGATGTTTTCAGATGTTCATCAGTTCTCAGGTTGGGCAAAAACACATTTCAGTCTCTTACTCTGATGTGTCTGAAGGTGAAGTTGACTGGTTTGGTGAGTTTAGTGTTGGTAGTTTTGGGAAGAGTAGCTGAGATCACAGTGGACATCATGGTTTTAATCGTGTCGTTTGATGTGTTGAAGAAGTCTGGCTTCAGTAGATTCTCCATCATCTTGTAGCTCATGAAAACCACAGCAGCTGATCCTGTGTTACAGGCCAGCATGAGACAAAAGGTAGTGAAATAAAATCACATCCGTTAACAAAGTAATTAGCATAATGCAGACAAGAATTAAACATTGGGCATTCACAATGGCAAATTGAAGTTCTCAAAAAGCATATGATTATGTGTGTATTTTCATATGCACTCAGGACACATTAATTCTTCTCACACACACCTGAAGGACTGCTCTTGGCAATCTCAAAAAGGTTAATCTTCATATGAGCCTTTTCCGTACTGATTGAAGGAATCGTTTTTTCAGATGCGTTTGGTCCAACTGCAAGAACTCTCACCTCTAAGAGAAGCAAACAAAAGCAGGACTTTCTTAATTCTCATTGCAGTTTTCCTGTAAATTGGGATAGTTCTCCAAATTTTAATAAGATGTATGTATTATATATAAATATATATGTTCCAAATGTATAGGCAAGTGACATACTGTATTAATAGGTTTAAGTTAAGATTTAAGTTTTTCAAAGTGTTTGTTTCTTTGTTCGTTTGTTTTTCTCAAATATTTTTAGATAACTGGTTTCAATCTCAAACAGGTTTGTTAAATAGTTTTCCAGTTCTTCTAAGGTAAATAGAAAACCTGCTTAAAGGGATAGTTCACCCAAAAAAGTTGTACAGTGTTAAGCAAGTCAGATCTCGTGTAATTTGGGGAGGAAGAAAGATCTTTATGAAGATAAGTATGAAACATTGCATTGTCTCGCAAAAGGCATGAGAACAACTATTTTTTTGCAAAGACTGAACAGAGATTATTGAACATGATCTGGATAGAACCGCTATTGTTACAAAGCATATACCAGCTATTTACTGCAAAAATCAACACTAGTCAACTAAATCTAGATACAGTGACCACTTACTGGTTTTACTAAGTGAACACAAAAGTAACATTTTATATCATAAAAGGTAAAACATGAAAATGACACAGAAAATATCATCTTTCTACAAAAAGTTGTGTTGCTGTAACTAGGGATGCTCTGATCTGATCTTTGTACCCCAATCCAATCCGAGCCACTGAATATTGAGTTTCAACCGAGTCCCAATCCGATACTTGTATATTCCTAGTGTCTGATGCACAATTCAACTACAGTGAAGTTATTTAAATTAATCCGATAAATACAGAGTTCTGCAGAGAGTAAAAGTAATGTGTGTAAATGTAAATGGTTGTGATTGCTCAGCATTTTGTTATGTTTTTGTTCAACCATTTGAATTAAAGCTTAAAATCTGCACTTCAATTTCATCTTGATTGTTTTATTTTTTAATCTTTTCTGATGGCAAACAGAGTCAACATTATGAAAATTGTGTCAGTGTCCAAATATACATGGATCTATTGTCCTAAGATGAAACACAGATAGCTTATACTGGTCTATAGATTACATGGATTATTAAGACCCGCCAGAGTGTGATTTTTGTGTACGTGTGCTTTCAGTTGTTCCTGTTTTTTCTTCAATTTAGAATACATTTTAGTACAAAAGTTTTAGTAATAGAATCATGATTTGTTTGTGAAAATGCAGGTTTCACACACAAATTTGTCTGTATGCATGCTTAGCGAATTAAACCCAATGTTCGATGAATGCTTTTTTAAGGGAGCCAGAAACAATGTTCTACAGCATTCAAGCAAAACATTTAAAAAAAATAGAAACGCAAAAAATTCTCGAGAAGAACTTATCTGACTATGACTCACACAGTGTGACTGATCCCGGAACATGTCATAAACACAAATACAAACAGGGCCTTTTACCTGTATTGTCGAGACTAATGTTCAGCAAGTTGTGAGTTTCTGTTGGCGTCACCAGTGCAGACACCAGGCTCTCAAAGGTGTTCAGATAAATGTTTCCATATGACACCAGCTTGCTGTTATCTTCTTCTTTGACCAAATATGAAATCTTTAACTGGGTTCCATCAACAATCTTCAAATAGTTTTCTGCCGCCTAATCAAATACCAAAAGAGATACTTCTGTAGAATATGATTGATTTATATGGAAAAAGAGTAACACCAAATCTATGGGTCATTCTCAAAATACAACGACAAACCTTACTCTTGACTTTATAATCTTGTAAGAAAATAGTAAAGAAACTACTTGCAAAAGGCATATTTTTTGCAACCTAAGAGTATGAAATAGTTTACAATTTACTCTTATTATTATTAATATTATTATCAGGGTTAACCATTAGTGCAAGGTTTAACAACTATGGTCTGAACAATTTCAAATATGTTAAAATATAAATAATTTAGGATGATTTTCTTCAGGAAAAATGCCTCTCGATTTTTTTAACACTTATATTAATGTTAAAATCTTATATTTTGGCAAAAATATAAAAAATTGCAGATCAGTACTTACAAGAGTACTTAAAAGAAACGGCTGTTTAATGTTCATATAGGGACTTTTCACAATTTAGATTATTTATTTACAAATAAAAGTATAAATAGATTAAGTATGCTTAATTTTAGTTGTGTCATTAAGGTTACTGCTTGTGTAAAAAAAAAAAAAATTGTAAAAAAAAAAAAACGTTATAACTCAAGTATTTTTGACACAATATATTAAACAATCTTAATTTGTAAAATAAAATATAAAAGAAAAAACACACAAAAGCATCAACTTTTATGAGAGAAAAGTATACTCAATTCACACAGGGAAAGTAAAAAAAGTAATAATGAGAATGACCCCTGTATTGGCCAAGAACCGGAAACATTACTTACTGTTATAGACATCAGACCTGTCATATTTGCGATCAGGTCAACAAAATCCATTATGTTTTCTGCAGTTTTCTGTAGTTCCAGAAAAAAAATTTATAATAAAAAAATTAAAAAACAGATTTAAAAAGATGAAAGAAAAATCATTACTTTTTAACAATGATTGTATAACATGTATGGAGTAACAACCATCTTTCAGAAATTCATTCCTACTTACTTCTTGCATGCTGTCCGGAGTCTTCAACATATCTAGAAGGAAAGAATTGAATGAATTATGAGGATGCCTGTGAATAAAAACGGCACATGAAACACAGGCAGTACTGTACACACCGCTCAGGCAGCTGCAAGTGTCTGCATTGCAACTACATAATTCTGGAGAAGCTTCGTAGCTGCAGTCGCTGCTGCAGTTGTAGGATCCGACCATGCAGGAGCAGCCGGGACTCTGAGGGGTGCAGGAATAGGCCTCGCAAGAGACATTTTGTCCATGACAGCCCACGTAACTAGAGTTTGTGCAGCTGCTTGTGTTTGCCGAAGGATGGCAGTACCAGTGTCCTTGAGATTTGGTGATCGCTGCATTACTTATGGTGATCATAAGCTGCAGTGCTAGAGAGATAAATCAGTTACTGTATAATCACCTCTACATCACAGAATGTATTTAATCATTAGAAACTTACTACACACTGTAAAAAAATTAATACAAATTAAATCATTTTTGTGGTAAAAATAATAACAAATATAGAAAAACTGAATTTACAGAGCTGTAAAAACTGTAAACTTTACAGTTTAAAACTGTAATTTACAAACAATAAAATCTGAATAATTCAGAAAATCTGAAACCAGTAAACTCAACAATGCACGCTGCTACTAAAATCTGTTTAATACCTTTAACATGACAATTAACTTTATACAGGGCAGTGAAATTTACTACTGGAACTAATCTTTACTTCTAATCCATGCAAACGACTATCATAAGTTGTTTTGCTCTACCTGTAAGTTAATTTCTATAATACCTAACCTAATGTTGTATTATTATATTTTTATTCTGACATGTCAGCTTAGTGAATTGACAAGAAGGGAGAGAGAAAGACAAGATTGGGGAAAGACCACAACTGGGGACTTCAATTCGAGTCGCTCAAAGTGCAACAAGGCTTTAGACGGGTTTTGCTCATTTTACATGTTCCCAAAAGTCCTCATCAGGCAGACATTCTTGAATAAACATTCGTGTAACATGAGCTAGGAGAGATTACTTACCAGTCAAATGAAGGATCATGTCAAAAGCGCTCTGCGTTGATGATCCTCTAAAAAGAAAACAGTGTCCACCGTCCACTGCTGAATAGCAAACTAACTGCTGTTTAGTAAGCTAAACAATTCCACAAAATCCTAGGAACATGCATTTGCATTTTGTCCTCTAGAATATACAAACCTCATATAAACAAATCAGTGGCTTTTTACCAATGTGCTTCTGTCAAACTCAATTTACATAATTTCAGGAACATGTCGATCCATTGCAAGCCAATAAAGGGTTGTATTGTTTGACAGCAAGTTGGAAATGCATTAATAACTAACGTAGCACATCTCACTCATTTAAATAAAAGGAAAACAAGAGCTGGTGATTTAAATAGACATTTTCTGTTTTGGGTTTATTTTGAGAAAGACAGATTGACCTCTCTGAATGCAGTTTCAGGGATCGAAATACAGTGCATCTTGGGGTAAAGGACTATTTGATTTTGAACCGATCACAAAAAAATGTCATGCTATGGGCCTGTGAGTTTCACCAATGTACTGACACACCATGACATGCAGGGACTGATGTGAGAAGCATTACGGATCCGAAGTGCATGCACTTTACAGGCTAATGCTCACATGAATGCCGCCTAGTAAGAGCTTCACTTTCAGACTGATCTACTGATCTCAAATGTGGTCCACAACAACTTACAACTACCACAAACTGATCTCAGATCTGCGCGAGAAAGCTAACAATGCCAACACACTGCTGCAAAGCAGAGGATGTGGTCATTCGGTTTATCAGTCTGTGTATGGAAATGCTAGGACTTTAACCACACACATGTATATTTAAGTTTCTAAGAATGACACACAGCTCACGTCACTAACAGTCAACCACATGACCCTAAATGTCATGTGGCTTATGGCTATAGAGCTGCAAGAAAATGGCAACACTGGACGCTGGTGGCATCCCATGAGCACAAATCCTTGTGATCCTTGACAGACAGGGAAAACAGAAGTCCATTTCTCACTTTTATGAGCCTCCAGAGCATCTAATATAATACAATATTACCAATTTAAATGTTGTTTGCAAAACATTTAGCTAACATGCAGGTATTTCTGAATGGTTGTCAAGAGATAAAAGATGCTCTTTGCAGGCAGATGGTGTAGTAATTAATCACAAGCATGCTAAAATAACAAGTTATTTGTACTCTTTGTATGCATGTACTCATCTGTGGTCTACAGACATCAATGCACACCCCACTATTTCACTCTGATCTAGAATCAGATCGCTCAGGTCACATCTCATTCACAAGCATGTATGACAGGAAGCACAAACACAGATCTCAGATCTCTGTGAAAAACTTGTCTTCGTGCATCATGTATTAAAGGAAGTAGATGCGGTGCAAGTTCGTTTATGGGTGTTGTGTTAGTAAAAACAAATTGAGTTCCTCAGTATGACAACAGCTTTGCACACCAGTAGAGCAAGGCTGCTTAAGAGAAGAGTTAAATGACTTAAACTAGGACGTACTGATCTAAAGTGGTCTACAGTGGAATATAACAAGATTTACACACAATAATGAAGCTCCTCTGTGTTTTGGGGATCTGGATTTGTCTGTCAGGTGAGTTAGCTTTATATTTATATTGCTATTTTGTATTCAGGA
This sequence comes from Oxygymnocypris stewartii, assembly GCA_003573665.1. Lineage (NCBI taxonomy): Eukaryota > Metazoa > Chordata > Actinopteri > Cypriniformes > Cyprinidae > Oxygymnocypris > Oxygymnocypris stewartii. Next base: position 56,904 of record QVTF01000604.1, read on the forward strand.
TGTGTTTGTTCCTCTATTTAAAATATCAGTCACTAGATTGATGCCCCATCTGTGTTCAAGTAAAGATGTCCATAAACGACCCGTTTCCTCTTCATGACATGCACAAGTGCCAAATGCATCATCAGATAAAATGTTCTGAACATGTAAACAGAGGAAACCAAAGTCATGTTGATCAGCTAAATCATAATTATTTTAAACAGCTACCGCAAAAGGTTCAAAGGTCATAGTTTGTCACAACACAACATTACTAAGCAAATGTATGGTGCCATACCTCTTTAGTCCAGGAAGAGTAAGCGTGTAACTGGAGCGTAATTAGAGTATAATATAGTGCAGCCAGTCTCAGCAAATTTGATTTATGCTCATATTTCAATTCCACTGATGAACTCAAACTTTAATAATAGGTGCTATTTAATGTACAGTAAGCTCTCCTCACTATTCCGTCTGTGCAAAATTAGACAGTCAACAAGTACTGTACGGAAATCTATGAAATGTGATAATAACAACTATAATATTGACAATATCCCAGCAGACTGTTTATTAGCAGGCACACCACCATGTTATGTATAAATATGCAATACAATTAAAATTAAACTAAATCTAAATTATTGATCAAAATAATTCAATAGTATTAAAACACTGGGCATAGAACTGAGAATAGCATGTCTTTTGTGAATATTGTTGAAACATGTTGTGTATTGCATCAAGCAGGGATTTCAGCTACAGATGGAACTCATATACCTGGATACATTGGAAAAGAAGTCAACATAACTTGTTCCCATGGCTGGGCTTCATCCAATATAAAGTATTTCTGCAGAGATCCATGTGAACACAGAGATATTTTAGTGAAATCTGACCAGACACCTAAAGGAAGATACACACTGAAGGATCACGGAGCTGGAAGCTTCACTGTGAGCATCACTGATCTACACGAGTCAGACTCTGGCCTTTACTGGTGTGGAGTGGACAGATCTGTTAAAGACACATTTAAGAAAGTCAAACTGACAGTATCTAATGGTAAGAATGATGCATAATATTTGCTGTAGGTTTAAGGAAGTGTAAAATACTCATCTACATGTTAATAATGTTAAAACATGTTAAACTATTATAGACACAAACAGATCCACAACTTCTAAACCAGCAGCAAGTTCTCAATCCTCCATGACACAAAGTTCATTCTCCACATCTTCAGCATCTGGTGACACCACAACCTCATCTTCAACAGGTAACATTGAGCTAAATAGGATATTATTGTATTTATCCATGTATCAAATAATGCAGTGGTTCCCAAGCACGTTCCTGGAGGCCCCCAACACTGCACCCTTTGCATGTCTCCTTCGTCTGACACACCAATTCAGGTCTTTGAGTATCTACTACTGAGCTGATGAGTTCAATCAGGGGTGTTTGATGAAGGTGACATTGGATGTATCCGAATTGCCCTCTATACCTTCACAGTGCACGATTTGAAGGGACAGCCATTTTAAGTGGTGTTTCAAACCATAGTGGATGTTCTCGAATGCACTCATTCAATCCCACAATGCACTGCAAAAACGAGTGTACAATAGATGTACACTCAACGGCCAGAGAATCCCCATAATGCACTGTGAGAGTCGCGTGCCAAATTAACTCCCGCCTCTCGCCAGAAGATGCAGCGCCCGCAGCTGAATCATCAGTTCATTTATTTTAAAAGTGCTCATCCACGGCGTAATACAACACAAATGAATTGTAAATTGACTATTAGAGTTTATATATAATTTCCACGACATTGTTCAAGATAAATCCTTCAATCTTACTACTGGAGCTGCCCGTTTCAAGTTATTATTAAACCGCAAGCAAACTTTGCAAAAGCAGTAGTCCTTCCGGTGCACTCGGTGTCTGAATTCACTCACTCGTTTTCATTCACTCCTTCAAGTGAACTGTATGAGTGGACTAATGTAAGGAATAGTGTATGAGGGTATAGGGGGTGATTTCGGATACAGCCATGGAAAACATGCAGTGTTGGGGGCCCTCCAGGAACGTGGTTGGGAACCACTAAAATAATGGGATGATGTTGTCTCTCTTATGCATTTAAAGGATTTAAAGTTCCTGTTGTTTCATCCAAACCAGCATTTAATGAGAGCAGTGCACAATATTCACTCTTCTCAGGTAAACAGTTCATTATTATTTCTCTGTACACCACAAAACAAAATGAAAAAACACCATCTGCCATGTCTTTGCGTGTAATCCGACATAATAAAATACCACTGTCAAGCAAAATCATGACAGACCTGTGAGATCCGCATGAACTTTTCTTCTACACTGTATTATTTAAGTATGCTATCAGTCTGTTTTTTTAAGTAACTATTGAGATATTACTGCACATGACTAACATCACAGACGGTCTGTCACATTCCCCGTCTCTGCATTTTTAGGTCCTCTGATGATCACAGCCATCGCTCTGACTGTGATGGTGATTGTATTTGGAGCAGTTCTCTGTTTATGGAATAAGCTAAATAAAAACGCACCAAGTTCCAATGGTACGTGCAAATAGTTCATAAAAAAAATACAATATAGCCTACAGTACATATGATAAAATGTTTTCCTATTTCCAATTTAAGTTGATGCTGAAATCCAAGGCACCACACAAACAACAGCGGTAAGAAACAGAACACTTCTTACATATTTTGAAAATGTATTAATTTACAATACTGTTTTGGGCTTATTTGATTCTTTCAAAAGTGTACAGTGATAAATTAAAAAAGTTCCATTCTAAAACTGATGTGGGACATCGCCAAACTCTGAAGGACCCCTACAGATGATATACAACATAAAAGTGGGGTCATAATTACAGCTATTGCTCTGCAAAATTTCATAGGCCAAATACAATAATTTCAATAGGAATTTGTGAGATCAGGAGTTTTGCGAAGGGCCGGAAAGTGTCCCACACAGATTTCACTCATGTTCAAGGGGAAATCACCACGCTGACCAAAAAAAAATACAAGCCGATTTTTCCAATCCGGTTTTACATTCACATTTATGCATTTAGCAGACGCTTTTATCCAAAGTGACTTACAGTGCATCAGGCTATACATTTTTTTATCAGTATGTGTGTTCCCTGGGAATTGAACCCACAACCTTTTTGCGCTGCTAACGCAAAGCTCTACCACTGAGCCACAGGAACATTTCAAAGTGATTTTTGTGTGAACAGCACTTCATACAGCACTATGTTATTGACAATGGACCTTTTCTGCCCTGTGAAATTTCACCAAGATATCGCTAATATCACCAAAACTTAAGAACACAGAATGCCAGCACTTTGTACTTTACTGTCAACAAAGTCTTCTAGCTAACATGCTGTATAGTTAATAAAAAGTAAATTTATTAATTCATTATCCCAATAGAGTTTGAATTTTGTAATACAAACATAGTTAGTTAGTTCCATTATTCACTTATAATACTTTATTACTGAATCCACAGACTGATGGTGTTTATGAGGAGATCACGAGGACTCAACAGCAGACTGAAACCCACACAAGCAGCACCATTTATTCTACTGTCAATAAAAGTACAGCATCCAATCAGATCAAAGATCCTCCACTATACTCCACCCTCTACATATAACTGGAGCCCAGCTGCACCAAATGAGCTCCAAACCCCAGTGCTGATATATCAGTTACATATACAGCATTAAGGTACATGCTAAAGGTTGTGGAGATTTAGGCTATTGGGTCAGAAAACACCTGACCTACACACTAGAGACACCTTCCCTAAAAGCTACTCTTTAACTTGCTTCAGACAAAGTTGTTGACCGTGTGTTTGGTGTAAGTAGTTAAGGTCTCTTGAATGTTGTTTTGTCCTTGTGTAAATAAACACATTCTGGGTGGTCAGATTATTGAATGTCTGTGTCTTATTACAGTAGTATGGCTTTTACTTAGAATGTACACATTACATGAGTACTGATCTCAGATTTGTGTCAAATGGTTAGCAAGCACACACATTAAGTGCTAATCAGGAAGTCCTCACTAAACTAAAGATATAGATAGGATTAGTTTGACTCCACTGCTGCACGTTTAGCAACTCCAACTTCCTTTGTTAAAACAAGTCTTGCATTTTAGCAAACAGAATTTGACCAATAACGAATACAGAATCAGCTGAACTTCAAAGTACTAAATGGACTGGAGACTCGAAAGAGTATCGGTGAAAATAAAGACCTTCCATGTTCTGTGGATCTGGATCTCTCTGTCAGGTCAGTTTTTGTTAAAATCATTGACTTGTTTTTACAGTGTGATTAAACTAGTACACTAACATGCACAGTTCTATAAATACAATTTGCAAATCACCTTTGTCTTTTAACATTTACATGACATTTTAAAAGATAGAGTATTTCTTTAGTTTGATTGAAACTTTTAAAGTGCATGTAAAAGACCTTGTGTTTTTATATCTATATGAATGCTTAACTTAAAATACTGATCTGCTAGCAGCTTTTCGGCACAAAATCTGAACTTTATCATTAATTTCAACCACAAAACTGATCTTTGTGTTCAAGGGTAATAGCTATAAATGCAACAAGTGTGGAAAAAGGAGGAAGATATCATAGTGTTGTTGAGTGGTCAAAGAGTCTCTAATGTGCCGAGGATTCAAATAAAAAAATTAATTAATTAGTACGTGCTTGGCTTCATTTGTCTGAAAACTGTCTCTCTCAAGTAAATAATTGTGTACAACTGAGGTGAAATATGACACAGTGAAAAGCTCCACTACAATAAGAGGGTTTTTTGAGATTTACTCGTTTATTGTTGAGACAATAACAATCAGAGGTCAGAAATAACATTACCTAGAAACAGTATTGTGTCAAATCCCATTTGTCTTTGAAGAGACCAGGAAGTCATATGGTAACATGATGCAGCTGGTCACATTTCACTGCATACATTTTTAATAATCTCAAACTTTTAGTTTCAGCTTGTATATAAAAACACTGATAGACATTACTCTGCTTAATAAAGGCACTGTGTATGCTGTCCTCACTTTTCGGTCTGTGCAAAACTAGAATTTAAGAGTATACAAAACAAACTACTGTTCCAAAGGTAGAGATGTACTGACATCTGGACTAAACTGATTATGCCGATTACAAAAATCGAGTTGGAAATGTAACACCCCTTTCCATAATCATGAGCTTTAGCTTTCAAAATAAATGTAAAGGCCGTTTCAAAATGTCCTTATTTTTACCATAATTTCAAGCCCAAAAGGGGAACAGAGACGCGTATCAGACCGTGATGAAGCTCGAATGTGTTTGCAGTAGAGGTCATCACGAGTCCACTTGGATCCGAAAACCCGAGGTCCGACCCGAGACCCGAGCAGGTTCGGGTCCAAAACTTCTACCAGTGCCTCGGACACGGGTCGGATTCAGTATAAGCAGCCTCGGGTCTTGGGTAATTTAAAATAAATGTGCTTTCCCCAAATGGACCCGATTAGACCCGAATTCTTTTAAACTATCTCGGATGCGTCGCCTAGGGTGAATGAATGGTGACTGGGACAGTTTTTGAAATTCTACCATGTGCAAGGTTTCTTGCCATGAATTTAAAGGATCAGCCCAACACATGATATATTTATGTAATACTGAAGATGTTAGCTACCCATTTGAAGACGAAACAATGTTATATCATAATGAAAGGATGTGTGAAGTACACTTTTCTGTAAACTGAGCCAAAACTATTTTTTTTTGGTAACATTTGGGTGATTGGGACAGCAAATATTATCATTGATTTAGGCTAGTGAACATATTTCTTGCAAAAGTCAGTTCATTGTTTAATGTTTTATAATGGCATATGCAGATATTATTGGGACATTATTATATACGTTTTTTATTTTCAAATTTATTATAACCAATTTTTATCAAACTAATTTCATTGAACAAATTGTATTCTCTCCCCCAAATTGCATTGAACATTTAATTCTCACATTCATATTTCATTGAACATTTCATTCCCACCTTCAAATTGAATTGAACATTTATTGATCTCCCCCATATTTAATTGAACATTTCATTTTTACCTCAAAATTTCACTGGACATGTTTGACCCCAACCACCCACCCCAAAGTCCCTTGTTCTGTCCCCCTTGAAGGCTTGAAAACTAGCTGAAGCTAAAGTCATTTTCCTCACCTCGTGCATTGAAGGGTCAACGTCCTGTTTGATGTTTGCCCCGCCCATCTATATGATGTCACACCAATGAATGCATGCAATTTTGATTATGTAGTCTCATAGTAAGGACTCAGCAAAAAAAAAAAATATGTACTTATCAAAATTTAATCAAAGTCCCTTGTTTATTCTATAATCTTTGATTAATGCAACATTGTTGAAGAAAAATATGAATTTATATATTTTAATCTTACCCAAGACTGAACGGTATCATATTTTCCACAAAAATATGAAGCAGTACAACAGTTTTCAACATTCATAATAATCAGAAATGTTTCTTAAGCATCAATCAGCATATTAGAGTAATTTCTGAAGGATCATGTGACACTGAAGACTGGAGAAATGATGCTGAAAATTCAGCTTTGATCACAGCAATCAAGCACAATCAATCACAGCAAGACTGTTTTAAATTGTAACATATTTAAAAAGTACTGTTTACTGTATTTTTCATCATCAAAATAATTAGCATACTGTTTTCCACAATTGGAGCTCTATTCCTTAAAATGATAGATGTCATGCTCCTGCAAAAGGACAAATACTCTATATGAGCAATAGAAAGGCACCATGAAAACAGTCCGCATTCTGCACTATTCAAGTCTTCTAGACGATACTAGAGCATTGTGTCGTATGGACTGATAATATTGATATTTAACATTAGTGATATTAAACTGTCCCTCGTAAAAATTATTTAAAATGATTTAGTATTTGCCATATACACCAGAAAAGACAAATTACAATGTCAAGAATATGCCACTCATTTATGGTGTGGTGCAGTATGTTGCGGACCGGGTTTGGTTGGCCGCCCTGTGCCAAAAAGTCAAGGGCCACTTTTTGGCCACAGTCTGTCCTGCACGAGAGCACACTCACACACACACACACTCACACACACACACACACGCACACACACAATGTGAAAAACTCTGCATTTGAACAGTCAATAGCAAATACTTAAACTAATAACAAAAGTCAGAAGTGCCAGATTGTCAGAGCAAAGTCAGAATTACCTCCTCTCCTAGGTTAATGAAACGGTCATCCATGAAATGCGTTGTGATAACATCTGGGCTGTGCTGTTTTGTTGTAAGTAATCTTAAAGATTCCTAAATGTATATACTTTCGGAAGTTCAAATAAAGTGCTTTGGCTTTCGCATAGAAACACACAGTGTCTCCCTGCCATAACTGCATCAACACTACTGCGGTTACTGAAACCATGCCTTCTTTCCTCGCGTGAACATTTGGGCGGCATTAAGCAAATATTTCCACATCGTGACATAGACGTAAAATGCAAATCATCAGTCCTCATTCTGCTGGATCTATCTGCTGCTTTTGACACTGTTAACCATCAGATCCTCCTGACCACCCTCTCATCACTGGATATCACTGGGATTCCACTTCGTTGGTTTGAATCCTATCTCACTGGTCGGTCTTTCAGGGTGGCCTGGGGAGGGGAAGTATCCAAAGCACATAAATTGGTCACTGGGGTTCCCCAGGGCTCGGTTCTTGGACCCCTCCTCTTCTCCACATACACTACATCACTGGCTCCCATCATACAGGCACATGGCTTCTCCTACCATTTCTATGCTGATGACACACAGCTCTATCTCTCATTTCGACCAGATGATCCAACGGTAGCTACACGGATCTCAGGCTGCCTGGCGGACATCTCGGCATGGATGAAAGAACACCATCTACAGCTCAACCTGGCAAAGACTGAGCTTCTTGTCTTCCCTGCCACTCCAACTCTACAGCATGATTTCACGATTCAGTTAGGTTCATCAACAATTACCCCATCAGCTTCGATCAGAAATCTTGGTGTAATCTTTGATGACCAACTGACCTTCAAAGAGCACATTGCACAGACTGCTCGATCTTGCAGGTTTGCACTACACAACATCAGAAAGATCAGGCCCTTTCTGACAGAGCATGCTGCACAACTTCTTGTCCAGGCCCTTGTCATTTATAGACTGGACTACTGCAATGCTCTTCTGGCTGGACTTCCATCAAACACAATCAAACCTGTACAAATGATTCAGAATGCAGCGGCACGACTGGTCTTCAACGAGCCCAAAAGAGCCCATGTTACACCTCTCTTTGTCTAAACAAGCTCAGGCCCACAGGCTCAGCACCCTCCTACTTCCACTCACTATTACGAATCTACATCCCCTCCAGAAGTCTGAGATCTGCTAGTGAGCGACGCCTCGTGGTACCATCAGAGAGAGGCTCAAAATCACTCTCCAGAACATTCTCGTTCACCGTTCCTGGCCGGTGGAATGATCTACCCACCCTCCCCCCCATCCTGAACGCTGGATTCCTGTCAATCTTCAAGCAACAACTGAAAACTCATCTCTTTCAACACTACTTGACTTCATCCTAAAAATAATAATAATAATAATAATTCACCCCTTCTTTCCATTTTTCATAATCTTCTACTTTCTCTTTATTTTTCTCTCCTTATCTTGCTAGCTTGTACTTATTTGAACAATGCCTGAGACTTGGTGTTACAAGCAGTTCCTCTGTTTGACTCCGATCCTAAGCACAAATGCATTGCACCTTTTTCATAAAATATAGCATACAATGTTTTTTTTTTTTACTGTTTAAAATTTAAGTTGATGCTAAAATCCAAGACACCAGTTATACTGCAGAGGCGAGAGACAGAAACCTTAATACTTATTGTAATATTTCAAAGTATGCATATTTACAATAGTGTTTTGTAATAAGGCATTCAATTGCAACTTCAAAAGTTGACAAACACAACGGCAGAGCGGTTAGCTTTCTATTTGTTCATTGACAAGTCTTCTAAATATCAAATATCATAAAATGATGCTATGTGCTGTTGCATGTATACGTTTAGCAATATCTGTGTTAATCCCCTATGATACTGTCCTCTAGTGGACTATTTGTGTAGCACGCTATTTATGGACATAATTGCTGTTAGTGAATTGACTTGTGATTATATCTAAAATACAGAATTCTTTTCTTTTGATCACATTATGATAAATCATGACTGACTCCACAGACTACTGGTGATTACAAGGAGCTCACAGAGACCCAGCTGCAGATTAATACACACACGAACCCCAGCACTTGTGCAACAGTCATTTACAGATGCAATCATTAACATGCATGCTCAAGGTTGTGGACCAAGTACTGTTATATGGTCAGAAGACACAGTAACCTATAACAAGATTACTTGCGGCAAGGTTTTTATTTAGTATGTACAACTGTGCAGGATTTAGGATCAAATTGCTTAATGTCCAAAGATCATTCCAATCATAAACGATAGCACCAACACTCATCTCGGATCAGTGTGAAATGGATAGCGTGCACACACATTCAGTGTTAAAACAAGAGGAAGTAATCTACAGTATAGTAAAGATGGCGTGATTAGTTTAACGCCATCATCACATGCATTTATCAACCCTGACTTCCTTTGCATTCAAACAACGCTTTTACAAGAAAGTATTTGAGTGATAACACCTGAACTTCAAAGTACTAAACTGACACGAGTGTTATTGAAGATGAAGAGCGTCCACATGCTGTGGATCTGGATCTTTCTGTCAGGTCAGTTTCATACTTTGACTTTTATTATACAGTGTGATCAAACCAGTGCATGCACAGTTCTAGGTTTAAAGACTTTGTATGAAGTACCTTTGTCTTTCGGAGCAAGTGCACAATGCTATAGGCCATCTCTAGTTGTCTAGTCTCTCTAGTTGCACATATTTAGTAGATGTCTACACGCTGGACGAATCACAATACCACAATACTGGTCTGTTCATCAAAAAAAAAAAACTGTAGTTTAGTTTGAATTAAATATTTTTTTAAATGCATGTAAAAGTTGTTGTGGTTATTGCATCAGTATGAATGCCCCAACTTAAAATTATGATCTGGTACAAGCATTTGAGCACCAATTCTGAACTAACACCAACAACAAAACTGATCCCTGTGTTCAGGGCTAACAGCTAGACAGGCAACAATGGAGACAAACAGAGGAAGTGGCCATTACACTAAGATCGTGTCTGTGAGGTCTGAGCTGGTTTCTAATGTTAAACAATAGAGAGCATATAGCTCAGGGTTCCTCAAATCTTTCCCTGGAGGTCCAATCTGCTGCAGAGTTTAGCTCTAACCCTGATCAAACTCACCTACCTGTCATCATTAGTCAGCCCTGGTTATTGACCACTTTAAGTCTCTTTACCAATGCACGGATGTAAATTATTTAGCTTGTCTCTGGCTTTATTGCTCTTTATGTTTGTTCTGTGCTTGCCATACTCATTATTAGATCTGTGTGTGTGTGATCTAATGATCTTGAAGACTGTGATTGGCATGCTCAGGTGTGTTTGATTAGGGTTAGAGCTAAACTCTACAGGAATGGTCCAGATTTGAGGATCCCTGATATAGCTTCTCATTGCAGACTAAAACTTTAGTGTGCACTTGGCTTGATATGTCAGTTCACAAAGCACAATCAGCATTACTGGGGCAGTAATATTATATATTAACAGGGAAGGGGGCCCAAAAATGTTTTTTTCTCCATAAGACACGATTAGGAGCTAAATCCAGCCCTTGTTCAAATTAGTTCTTTAAACTTAGATTTTCCATGTAGACTCCCAAATCCCACAGTATGGGAGATTCTAGAAAGCGATTATCTTAGACACTTTCACCCCCCCCCCCCCCAAAAAAAAAAAAAAAAAAAAACTAACAACTCATCCTTATTTCATCAATCAGGGCTTAGGGATTCAGCTACAGATGGAACTGATATACATGGATACATTGGAAAAGGTGCCACAATTACATGTTCCCATGGCTGGGCTTCATCCAATATAAAGTATTTCTGCAGAGATCCATGTGGACACAGAGATATTTTAGTGAAATCTGACCAGACACCTAAAGGAAGATACGCACTGAAGGATCACGGAGCTGGACGCTTCACTGTGAGCATTACTGATCTACTCGAGTCAGACTCTGGCATTTACTGGTGTGCAGTGGAGAGATATGGTCCAGACACATATGAGGAAGTCAAACTAACAGTATCTAAAGGTAAGAATGACATACATTCTTTGCAGCATCGCTCTACTTTTTCCCAGTGTTAATGCTTTATTATTATTATTATTATTTTCCCCACACAGATCCAAGCGAAAGCATCACTACATCCACACAACCGTACAAAGACATACAAACGTCCACGGATTCACTCACAACTACACCAGCAGCACATTCAGAATCACCATCCGTCACCTCAAGCCAAACCATCAGAGATACCAGCCCTGATGACACCACACACTCTCTCTCGACAACAGGTAACAAAGCAACTAGCTTCTTATTATATTATTTTATATTATTTTGTTATTTTCACCATAAAGGAACACCCTAAAACAACGTACTCACAAGTGTATTTTAAACATAATTGTCCTATTTTAAGTAAATATATAGCTCTAGATGCTTAGTACTGTTTAAAAGTCCTGCATTTGTTTTATTATGTGTATTTGTTTTTTACTTATCCTTAAGTCAATGCATCTCTGATTGAAGGGAAACAATGCAGATGATGGCAGTATCTGACTGACTATATACAATCAGGGCCAAACAACCTAACTTCTCCTTTAATGATACAAGAATCTCATTCACTCTCTTCCTCAGCATCTGTGAAGACTACAGTGTATGTACTATATGCAGTCGGTGGTCTGGGCATGATCATATTTGCAGTTGGATTGGTCGTTGTTCATCGGTACAGGAAAAAATGGAAAATATCAGAAGGTGTGTGCACATATATAAACAAAACCTGTCTAATATCAACATTTTAAAACCAATTCAATTTAAATACAATTAACTAGAGCCATTACTAGTGATGTCAAGATGAAGCTTCATGAAGCTTTAAGCTTGGTTCACAAAAGGGTTCATTTCTGGAGGCTTCATTTACTCACAATACCACCTGGTGGCTAAAGAGTGTAAAACAAGGAAATATATTACAGTCAAAGGTGTAAAGTCCAGGGGACAGAAAGTAAAAATCCTGCCATATATTTAATCCACCCATGAACTCAGCAGCTGATTTCACCAGAAGAGAAACCAAGACATTCCTTTCAAGACACAAACGAGTCTCGAGGCAAATCTCAGATCCTCAAAGAGTTAAAGTTAATGAGATAATTAAGTGACTAATTAAATGATGATTGTGCATGATGGCGGCATCATTTTAACCAATAAAACATCAACATCTGATCCTCTGTAATTCTCAATAACAGCAGGTGTTCATCATTAATGCACAATTATCATTTAATTAGTCTCTTATTCATCTCATTAACTTTAACTCTTTGAGGACTTGGGATTTGTCTTGAGACTTGTTTGTGACTTGAAATAAATTACCTCTCTCTTTCTGTGGTTTCAGCATGCTTCAAAAAATCCACCATTGTGCCCATACCAAAGAAAAACAAAATCACATGCTTGAATGACTGGAGGCCCGTTGCTCTGACCCCCATCTTCAGCAAGTGTTTTGAGAAGCTCGTCAGAGAACACATCCGCTCTGTGCTGCCTGCTTCACTGGACCCACTACAATTTGCATACCGCAGCAACCGTTCCCCAGACGATGCTATTGCCTTAACCCTACACACTGCTCTCTCCCACCTGGAAAATAAGACCACCTATGTGAGGATGCTGTTCGTGGATTATAGTTCGGCATTTAACACCATAGCTCCAGACTCTGGGACTGAACAGATCTCTGTGCAGCTGGATCCTGGACTTCCTGACAGGCAGAAGACAGGTGGTCAAAATGGGCAACAACACCTCATCTCCCCTGATCCTCAACACTGGTGCACCGCAGGGTTGCGTCCTCAGCCCACTCCTGTACTCCCTGTACACACACGACTGTACAGCTACACACAGCTCCAATGTCATCGTCAAATTTGCCGATAACACAACGGTGATACGGTGCGAACTGCCCGCCACATTGTTGGAGGTGAGCTTCCCTCCCTCCAGGACATCTACACCAGGCGGTGTACAAGGAAAGCCCGGAGGATTATCAAAGACTCCAGCCACCCGTCCCACAGTCTGCTCTCTCTGCTGCCCTCAAGGAGACGTCTCCGCAGCATCTGATCCCGCACTAGCCGACTGAGGGACAGCTTTTTCCCTCAGGCTATCAGGCTAATGAACAGCAAAAACTAATACACCCTACAGCACACCCCCACTTTATGACATGCCATGCACTGCACTTTAACACAGTTCAACTGGACTACACGCACACACTGCACAAACACAGCAATCTATATGCTACCACTGGATACCATGCAACGCACATCCATGACATTGTGTATCCGGCCTATGTAAATCTGCTGCAACTTGTTTTTTTATTTTATTATATATATATATTTTTTTTTTTGCATACCATTGTGTGTATAGGTGTACATAATGTAAAATGTGTACATTTTTGTGTATAATGTGTTTTGATAACTGCAAGTATGTCTAATAGTACATTGTGTGTACTGACCATATGTATGTGTATTCTGCACATTGTCTTCTCTATAAGTCTGTAAGTATGTACTGTCTATATGTAAATTGTAAATCAGCTGCTGAGTTCATAGGTGAAATAAACACTTTTACTTACTTACCCCTGGACTTTACACCTCTGTGTGTAATATATCTGCTTGTTTTACACTATTTAGCCACCAGGTGGTATTGTGAGCAAATGAATCCTCTAGAAATTAACCCTTTTGTTAACCAAGCTTAAAGATTTATAAAGCTTCATCTCACCATCACAAGCCATTACTATGTTTTCCCTGGTTCTGTGCATTAATATTTCCATATGCTTGTTGACAGACTTCACACTGGCCAATGAAAGCAAAGCTGAAGAGGTGAGTGATGCCAAAGACCGTGTACATCACTCACTGACCTTAATAAGCCTCAAAAACACCCAGCCTCATATTATTTTTGCTATGAACCAGTGCACTTGTGTTTTCTTGATGCAGGACGACCGTGTATATGAGAATATCACCCCTGAGACACACAGCACAAAGATGAAACCTATCACCAGGACTGCATGCAGACAAGAACAAAAGAGTTCAGTCTACGGGAATTCACACGCACTCTATGGAAATCTCTGATCCTAGTGTTAAGCAATGAAATTCAGAGATCGGTCTAAATCTGATGGTTCAAATATATGAAAAAACATGTCCAGTAAAAGGCATTCTAGAAGCTCAAATATTAAAATGTTAATGAAAAAAATAATTTTATGAATACATATATAGATGACAAGAATACTTTTGTCTGACCACAAGGGGCGCTGTGACTGATTTTTTATTTATTTTTTCACTTGATGACAATTGCTTTATTTTGTGTAATCATACTTTGCATGGCTGTTTGGTTATATCTTGGACAACCTTATACATAGATATCAGTTCAACTATGAATATGTAAACATTACCGTTATGCCAATAAAACTTCATAATCATAGTCCCTGCGTGTGTTTTTCTAAATAATTATTCTATTTACATGCACTAACCAGTTAGTATTGTGTTGTGCATTTATCAATGTCATCTTTAAAGCTGCTATGTATAATTTTATGTTGAAATTATTTTACCTGCATACTATGCAGTAGACTATACGATAATTAAGCTTTTATACAGATGGCCATTTCAAAACATACATCTTTTCACCAAACAACAAATGTTTCTGGGTTGACAAAATTAGGTCCGCACTGCCCAGTGGCCACTGTCTGTCTTAAACTAGAACCACTAATGTCTATTACAGGATGTTGTAAGATGTCAGCATACCGAATGCATCTGTAATATCAGTACATACAGACAGAAACATTACGGCTCAGACCAATGCATTACAAAGGAAGTGGTCATCTGCAAGCATCTGTGATATTTCAGGGCTGTGAAGACACACACATGCCCCATTGCCTCCATTATCTGGAGATTTAAAGGCTACTCGGTTAAAACGGAAAGCTCTCACACAACAGAATTACAGCTCAAAATGAAGTTATTTTGTGTTGTTTGGCTCTGGATCTTTCTGTCAGTTTAGTTCTCTCCATATTCATGGCTGTCAATTAACAGTGGAAGGAACTATTTTGCTTGAGAGGCTCTCCTCTTTTTAAAAAGATAATTCACCCAAATTTAAAATAGTCTTCATTTGCTGACCCTTATATTTCTCACATGTGTATAATTTAGTTTTTCCTGCTCAATACAATAAATATTTTGAAAATGTTTTGGTCTGGTCATAGCAGTGAGCTTATTTTTAGTTGGACTGGCCACTGTTCATCAGTGCAAAAAGAGAGTCGAGACCTCAGAAAGTATGTGCACATGTACACACACACACACACAGAGACTGGTAAATATCAAAATAACTCAATGCATGATTTGAATTTTAAAATAATTAGCCAATACTCGCGTCTATTTTTACTATTTTCTTAGGCTGTGCAACAGCAACGCCTCAGAGGTGAGTGCTGCCAGTGATTCTGACCACAAACAGAACTAAACATCTTTGCCTCTTGTCGAATGTCTAATCTTTACATCATTTAAAAAAATGCCTGGCAGCCACAATGTGCTTTGTTTTCGCACAGAACAGCACAGAGATGTAATCTACAGAACACTGAAGTCAGAAAAAGCCAATCATATTCAGTCTTTCAGAATCTAGAGCTCAGCACGGTCCAATCAAATGAAGAATATGGGAATCTCTGATTGCTGCATTAAAGGTTGTTTTGTTTACTGTGTGGAGACGTGCTGAAATCACGTTTGGTCTCGTACTGTGTCGTGTGCTTTGTCCGTGTCGACTCGTGCACTTGCTTGGCCGTTTGTTGTGATAAAAAGGAAATAATGTATTAAGTTTTAGTTTTATTTAATTTGAGTTATTTTAGTACTTCAACAAACTAAATGGAAATACAATTATATATATATATATATATGCATTTGTCATTTTTATTTAACTTCTTTATGTATTTATTTTTAATGTGTCTATGTAGTATTTATACAAAGTTTATAAAGTTTGAGCTTTTAGTTTTGGATCTGTTTTAGTGGTTTTAATACTACAATCGATTGCTTCTGTTGTCCTCATGTGTAAGTTGCTTTGGAGAAAAGCGTCTGCTAAATGACTAACCTTTGGTTTTCACAGACAAGGCTTAAGCCTAGTCCCAGACTAAAGTGTAAGTCTGAGATGTTAACTGAAAGAAACTTGCGCTGACATCTTAAAACATATCAGTGCCTCTGTTTTGTCTCAAGATGCACACCAGTAATGTTTTTTCTAAAGCTCATTATTAAAAATTACTTAAATGTCCTAAATGAACTATTGCCTAGACCTGGCTCAGTCTAAACCCTGTCTGTGAAACCAGGCCTAAATTAATTAATATGTTTCAGAGAACCAGTCTCTAGACCAACAATCTCAGATCTCAAGATCAAGACAAGTACATTTAATTCAACAAGCCTGTAAAGTGCAATATTATTATTAAATAATCAAGTACTATCAAATATGAAATATTAGCTCTTGACGTTTAACATCCTGTGCATCTTGATGTCAGACTGATCATCCCAACTTAATCAGAAGAGCTGCATCCCTTTCTAAGACTAGGTCTGTCAGTCGGAGCTGCATAATATACAGGTTTACAGATGACTTAAACCACATTTATATTTGCTGACAAAAGCCCCTAAAGGAAGATAACTCATTATTGTGTAGACAGGTACTTCATTGAATAGACGTTATAAAAAGTGATTTTAGATGTCAATATATGCTTATTTTATTCGCATGTCATTGAGCAACTGTCAGTCACTTGCCTACAATCCACTGTAATCCATTTTGCAATCGTGTTAGGACTGTCATGTTAAGGCACTGTTTTTTATTTGTAGCTCTATGTATACATGCATCAGGTGTGTTATGCCACTGTTTAATTGTTATTTTATTTTTTTTACATAAAAAGCGAATTTTCAAAATATACAAAAATTAAAATAAAGCTGACAATATATTGTTTCTGTTCATCTGCTACTGTTCATCGTTTGTATCAGGCAAAAAAGTCTGCTATATGAATAAACTTCACACACACACACAAAAGTCTAATTCAATAATTAGTTCTTGGAATCTTCTGTAAACTTCTGCAAACAACCAGATGAACTGAAACTATATGAACCGCAACCAAAAAAACTAAATATCAAAGAAAGTGAAAATGAGGCAGCTCATGAGGGAAGCAGGTAGCGAATGTTACGTGTCTTTCCAAGCTACTCTTTCGATAGCAGTTTACTAAACTACACTAACTAAAGCTAACTATATTTTATCATGTAGTTTCTGCCAAAGAAAAAGAGTTTAAAATGACTCATTTTGGTTGACAGCATTAAAATTACATTTACACTACTACAAACTAGAAAGCTAGAGATGAAAACTTCATAAACGAAAAACAGTAATGCACTTTTCTTTTTATACAGACTACTTAACATTCACAGGAGAATGACAACAGCTTTAAAATAATATTACTGGTACTAGTAGTTTTATCATTCTGTGGTAAAGACGGTTTAGAAGATGGATTTTTCTTTGTACTCTCTCGTTAATAATATATATATATATATATGACACTCATTCACAATAACAAAGCAATGTGATATTAACAACGCTGCTGAAAAACAACACTGTACCATTTTGTCACGCTACATCATTTATTGGAAAAAGTATTTCTAATCGACAATTTGGAGAACAGCTTTTAGTATTCCCACTACTTCCTAAGCACTGAAAAATCATTCTGACTAATGAACAGTCAGCACATGACTCTCTCTGAAGGGGTTATTTCACCTGGGCCTACAATCAGTCTGCACACCTCAACACTCACATTATCAACAATGACAGGCAGAACTAACCTGACCCTGGTCCTGTGTGAAAAGGGAATGTCCATTCAAACCAAAAGTGAATCAAGAGGAAGTGGTCAGGTTCTGAATATGAGTGAGTGGGTGTCTAGAAACCAGCTTACATGTTTACTACTGTGCTTGATGGCACAACAGAGCGCCAACATCGCCAACAGTCGGTCAATATCACAGCATTAAAAACTACATCTGGAATAGACTGGACATAATAGGATCCCTGTTCAAAATGAAGTTCCTCCGTTGTTTCTGGATTTGGATATTTCTGTCAGGTACGCTCTTTATACATGTGTCATTCAGTTTGCTGGATAATGAAAGCCTATAAGAGTTTTAAGAAGGGAGGTAAAACAGCATGCACGTTTTTCCACAGACCTCAGCCTTTAAAAGCACTGAGCCCTCATCTTCTTCAGGGCCATATTGGGGCTTTTCCTAATATAATTATGGGTTACTGCGACATTAAACCTCATGCTAAATGTAGCCTACTTTTAACCTGGATAAAGCAATATTTCTCTTTTGTAAGTCTAAAAAGCCTTAAATTAGCCAGTGGTATACAGTGTGGATTGTCAGATGAAATACTAAAATGTTAAAGGGATTAAGTACTCTGAAAAACATGTTTATCTACTTTAAAAAAACATTGGTTTTATTATGAACAGTGCTTAATTAATTAAAATCCATGTACTTTAGTGAGTCTAACAAACTTAATTTAAGTGCCTCATATATATATATATATATACAGTGCTCTGTGAAAGTATTCACACCCCTTCATTTTCATGTTTTGTTGTTTTCATTGTGCTGCCTTATGCTAAATTGCTTTAAATTACATTTTTGCACTCCATACACTATAATGGCAAAGCAAATAAACTGGTTTTTAACATCTTTGCAAATGTATTAAAAATAAAATCTTAAATTATTCCTTTGCATAAGTATTCAAACCCTTATCTGGGTCAGTTGAAATTTAGTTCAGGAGCATTCATATTGCTTGTAGGTGTTACTACACTTCAAGTGGCAAACACTACACTTGTGGCAAATTCAATTGAATGGGTATGATTTGGAAAGACGCACATGATTTAATAAAAAGTCTAACAGCTGAAAATGAATATCAGAGCAAAAACCAAACCCTGCGGTCAAAAGGACTGCCTGTAGAGTTCAGAAACAGGATTGTATCAGACCACACATCAGTGGAATAGTTCAGAAAAATTCTGCTGCATTGAAGTTTCACAGAAGTGTGTAGCCTCCATTATCCATAATGGAAGACATTTGGAACAACCAGGATTCTTCCTAGAGCTGGCCTCCTGGCCAAACTGAGCAATTGATGGAGAAGGGCTTTGGTTAGAGTGGTGATGAAGAACCCGATGGTCACTCTAGTTGAGCTCCATGATCATATATGCAGATGGGAGAAACGTACATAAGAACTAACATCACTGCAACACTCCACCGATCTGGGCTTCATGGCGGTGTGGCAAGACTCAATCCTCTCCTCAGTGAAGACACATGAAAACACACTTAGCAAAAAAGCTCCTAAAAAGCCCTCAGGCTCTGAGAAACGATATTATCTGGTCTGATGAACCTCAATTCCAAGCATCATGTTTAAAGGAAACCAGGCACTGCAGAGTACCATCCCAAAATTAAAGGGTGCTGGTTGCAGCACCGTGCTATGGGGCTGTTTTCAGCAGCAGGTACTGAGGGACTCATCGGAGTAGAAAAAAAAAGCTCAATGCACCAAAATATTGAGATTGAAAAACCAATCTAGAGCATTCAGAACCTCAGACTGGGCAGAGGACAATGACCCTAAGCACACAGCAAGAGTAGCTTATACACAACACTGTGATATCCTTGAGTGGCCCAGACAGAACCTGAGCTTGAACCCAATCAAATATTTGGAATTTCCTGAAAATGTGTGTCTGCCCAATCCAACATGACAGAGCTTGAGAGGTGAGGAGAAAAATTGTAGATAATTGCCAAATACTGATGTGCAAATCTTGATGCATCATACCCAAGAGGACTTGAGGCTGTAAAGGTGCTTCAGCCAAGTAAGAGTTTTTAAGTTTTTAAGATTTAAGAGTTTGAATACTTAAGAGATGTACTTATTTCAGTTTTTTTTTTTTATCTAAGAAATTAACGAAGTTGTGATAGTTCTGTTTTTGTTTTGTCATTATAATGTATGGAGTGTAGATTGATGTGGAAAAAAAATACGAGCAGTTTATCATTGCAAAACGTGAAAAAATGTGTAAATAAATGGGGTATGAACATATTCGCAAGGCACTGTAGGTATGCATATATATATATCAAACAATGATCGAACCCTAACGAATTAAATGGAGTGAAGAAGAGACTGTATTGTTTGTTTGCTTCTGTACATATTTAAAATACTTACAACAACCAAAGCAGACATGGCAACATTCTATAATCAAACAAGTTATGTTTAATTATTCAAACAAGTTACAAGTTAAATGTGCAAATAATAATGTACAATATATAAAAGCCTAATGGCTCTGAGTTAACAATTGGGTTAGGGTTAGGGTTAGGGTTAGGGTTTGAGTTAGAGTTAGGGTTAGGTTAGGGTTAGGGTTAGGGTTAGGGTTAGGGTTAGGTTGTCTAAATTTGGGCACAACCCAAATTTAGACATGGGTGAAAAACAGCAATAACCTCTAGCTGATTACAGGAGGTCATAGTAGAGAAAAGTCATAAATGTGTGTTAGCCTTATCTCTTTGATCCAGGAATATAGGCAAGTTTGGTTCTAGAGAGCCACAGTGCACAAAAAAATGCACTGAAGGTGCACTGAAAGTTTTTTATCTGTGCTGTAAATAACACGTTTACAGAAAATAAATACAGTGGTTGTGAAGCATTCACACTTCCTATTGTACTATTGTCAGACCATGAGTAAAGTAAGTGTAACAGTAAGTAACTTTTGCAAATGAATAACTGAAACCAAAGTGTCTTGAAGAGGAACTGACAGTACCAACACAATATGTCCAACAAACTCCCTAACCCTAACAGACATTTGTTTATCTAACAGAATTTAATTCAACTACTGGTGACATTTCTAGACAAGGATACAGTGAAGGAAACATCACAATTACATGTTCCCATGGCTGGGCTTCATCCAATATAAAGTATTTCTGCAGAGATCCATGTGGACACGGAGATGTTTTAGTGAAATCTGATCAGACACCTAAAGGAAGATACACACTGAAGGATCACGGAGCTGGAAGATTCACTGTGAGCATCACTGATCTACAAGAGTCAGACTCTGGCGTTTACTGGTGTGCAGTGGAGAGATCTGGTCCAGACACATTTAAGAAAGTCAAACTGACAGTATCTAAAGGTAAAAATGATGAGCAATATTATGCATTTCGTTACACTGCAAGATGATTATTCTTATATTCCTGAAAGCGATATTACCTACAAAATTACGAATGGTTGTAGTACTACCATGTTGTTGCATATTAAATGGTGAAATAAGAAGTTTTGAAGAGCTATTATTTAGGCTGACACCAGAAATACAGTCATGTCTTTAAAATTACTCTAAAACTTACAAATAGCCAACACTGGAAATGTGGAAGAAGTGACTCATCACAGGATGATGGAAACACAAACAAGCACTGAAATGCATTTGACTAAACCAAGACACTCTGTTTTCATACCTTCAACCACTAAGAACAGCACACTCTCACTGACATCCTCAGGTAGTCAAACCTCTTATTTCATTGCATGCATTCTATCGTAAGGGTGTACTGATGTTGTTGAGTCCTCTGTTTAAAGGCTTTGTCAAAGAATCTGGTCCAGCAGGCCAAAACACAGGCAAGTTACTACCCCTTTATATGTATCTTGATATCTCACATATGATGTGCAATGAAAATCAAAAATGTATTACCCAAATGGTTTCTATATAACATACAGGTGCTGAACACAACAATTCATCCTCAATAGCCCATATATTCCCAGTGCCTTTATATTACATCCCTTACGCTGCTGCTGGTCTGGTCAGCACGGTCATCATGTGTGCAGTTGGACTGGTCACTGTCTGTCAGTGCAGAAAGAGAGTCAAGAAGTCAAGTGTGTAAACATTTACATGCTACATCCAAAACTGTATTTTCATAAAACAGTTTAAAAACTGTATTGTTTGCTTTATTTCAGGATGTGTTATTGATCGATCTATATACAATTCCCATCCCAGCGAGGAGGTGAGTGGAGCACAGAAACATCATACGATCTGAACCACCACAATCATAACTTCTGCTTGTACTTTACAAGCCACTTTAACTGCTTATTAACAACAGAACGATGCTTTGTTTATCAGAACACTCCTGGTGACAGATCATACGCCACCATTAAGAAATCCAGTACCACACTTAATGATGAGATCCAATCAGAGCCAATCTACCAGAACCTACTGTTAGACACTACCCAGGGAGAAGCTACATATGGAAATCTATCCGATCTGTCTGGACATCAACACCATTTCTGAACAGTATGGCAAAAATCATATGTACAGTACAAGATTCAAAAAGTAACTTGGAAATATGATCACGACATTAGTGTAAATAAACACGTCCCTTTTGGATGTAGCCTAATGTTTGCATGTTAAACAGCAATGAATGCTACTTGGTTGTTTCATTTTAAAAGGGGAAATGTGTAGGGTTATTAAATTATTTAGCCAATACAGCTTACTGCTCCTAAATTTAATGAATCCCTAGACCATCCTGAGGTTCGTGTAAAAAAACACAGCTCCTAATATATGAAACTAAAGAAAGGGTTGTAAAACATTATTCATCAATCAAACTTGCCTGTTCATATAGCTTTAAGTTCTGTCCTCAGTTCATCATCCTTAACATCTAGTGATGAAACTTCATAAACACACATTTTAACATGATATTAAACAATTTCCAAAATGATATTGTGTTTTATGAAACTCAAAACAGGCCATTTTAAATGGAAAGACACCTCAGACCCATGATTTGTTGAGGGACGTTCACGCGTTTCTTCTTTTTCACAGAGCAATATTTGCAACACAAATCGATCCAGGTTTCTTTTCAGCAGAGACTGGGCTTAGTTAGCCACAATTACAAAAGTATTATTGTATCATGTTTGTTTATTTTAGCCATTTACTAAACACGTGAGAAGTACGTGATATTAACTGCCCAGTCTAAGATTCAAGGGAAGAGTCTGAAATCACTGAAGTGTTTGTAGCTTTTTATTAGCGCAGGAAATATCACAATACATTAAAGAGAGTTTCCCCACAGTTGAGTAGATGCCACGGTCTCTTGATCACTATGTCTAACATGTCTTCATGTTCCTGCAGTGCTCTGGGTTTGATTTAAGTACTGGTAGAAATAAAAGCATCTGTGTTTTACATTGTACAAAAGTAGAAAGCTTATGTTGTACTTTACTTGCATTACTACATCTTGAATGAGAAGTAACATGTCTAAACACACACACACATGTAAATATATATATATTAGTGGTGGGCCGTTATCGGCGTTAACGTGCTGCGTTAACGCGAGACTCTTATCGGGCGATAAAAAAAATATCGCCGTTAATCTATTCTCAAAGTTGGGTTGGGAGCTGGGTCTATACTACGCAAGCTATGATGACTTTCACCCTGATATTTTAGCGCGGATGTATACCTAGCCGAATTGCACTGTAGGGGGCGAGAACGAGTCTTCGAACTAGAGGCTCGCAGTCCGTGATGGACAGATTGTTAACGGCTGGTCTATGTGGTAATACAATCGGGCAGGACATCCAAACGCTCACCTATCATTCATCAACCTCAAATATGGCTTTTCCTCTGAAAGATGTATGTAGTAGCAACTTTACATGGCCGCTCAATATGATGTTAACCTAGAGAAATGTGCGCTATTGAAGTGTTTGTGTGGAAGCGCGTTTGCTGCAGGACAGGCTCCGGTGCGCTCACTTGCTCTTAAAATCTCCGTCATTCTTGGTCATACAGATAAAAGTAGCCTAATACATCTTTCGAATCTGTAAAGACTCTACGTTTATTTGTGTGCACTCAGAATAACAACGAAACGTTGCGCTTTTAAGCAAACAGGATGCGCTTTAGGTCTCATGTGAACTTGAGCGAGAAACTTCGAAACTCCGTCTTTGAAAAATATATCTATAGAGAGTGAAATGTCAAAAAAATAAAAATAGAAGACGTGTGTGTTAGCATGGATGATTTACATGAAATTTTAATCTGTGCAACACTGTGCATAAAATGGCTTTCAGTTCAATATAATAACAAAAAACGACATTTGGGGTTTTTATTCAACTAATAAGGTGGGCACGCTGTGATCTGTACTATATTTGTACTGTAATTGACAGTTATAAAAAAATAAAATAAACAAAACAACAACACGGGAGTGGGAGGGAATGGGAGTCATTCTTCCGGGAGTGGAACGGGATTTTCCTCCAGTTTTTTCGTGGGATTGGGACGGGAAGAGATTAAAGTTTGTGATGCATTTTGGAAACAGGAGATGAGCCCCTGGTCTAATGCGCCACCTGGCTTGAGAAACCCGTTCTCAAAGACTTACTTTTAGCCATTATTTGGGTAGCACACATATTCTGAATGCCTTCGGCAGAATTCAAATGAGCCATTTTAATCTAGATTAATCTAGATTAAAAAAATTAATCTATGCCCACCTCTAATATATATATATATATATATATATAGCCTACAGGTCCTATTATCAGATGGTTCTTGGACCAAACTCTGTGTTTCGTGTTGGTTTGGTTATTTAGTTAGCTTTGGTTTACAAGGGCTGCGATGCATTTAACTTAAGCAGATGTTTAATAATGCACAAAATAAACATGATTCAATAAAATGCAAATACTAAAGCAAGAAAGTGATTTCTTATTATGGTCTGGTTTAGATGATTTAGTTAAATAGATCTTTTGATACCGCTGTAAATCACAGACAGATCATTCTCTTGACCCGGCGTAGATCTGTAAACAGAAAACATATGATCAACATGTGCATTTTGAAGTTGAAAAGATGTTTTAGAACTGCTGTGTAAGGACTGGCTTTTAATGTCTGTAGAAACTGAACATAGCAGTGTAAACTGGGGTCTTATATTAAATAGAGGCCACACAAGGTCATAAAGATAAAGACAGAAATAAAACTTTCTCACTTGGCTTCAGCAGCAGGTTGGTGAATTGTAACGCTGGCGTACTGGATCTCATCCTCTGCAGGTTTCTTTGTGTCTTTAATTTTTTTGTGAGACTGGACAGAAGCATAGAGTATCTTGTCATCATCTCCAGATTCAGAGGCATTTCCTGCAGATGTCTGCAATAGAGTGATCATATTATTTAAAACCTTTTGTTAATTTAAATCAATCAAAAAAAATACAAATCAGCTCCTCACATCTAAAAAGTTGTATAAGTGTCATAATATGTGACAAATCAATTCACATGCAGACCCATGAAATGTTTGCCACATTAGTATTCTTGCAATTGTGTATTTTATTATCATTATTTATGTAATATTTTATATTTCTGTGTTTCAGAAATAATGGCATCAGTGCTCAACCTTACCTTTTTTGGCTCAATGTCCTGAGAGTCACTGTTTTTTATCTTCTTCCTGTTGTTAAAGTATGGGCAACTTTTTTATCAAAGTCTGATTTAGTACATTTAAAAACCTAAAACTGTTCTTGCTGCAATTTGATAAATATTTACATTGAAATATATGTTGCTAAATATACAAATTTACAATATCACCATATTTTTCTAATATTCTCTGCTTAGAACTGAAATGATCTGCAAGACAAATTCAGGTTTTTAGGATTTGTCGACCTCGCTGACCTTTTGCGCACAATGATGACGATGATGACGATGATGATGATGAGAAACAGGATCCCAAATCCAGCTGCAAGTACAGTAGTGGCATACAAACCAATGATATACATGATAGTCCAAGCACCTAAAAGGAAAGGCAATGACAAGAATATTTATTTTATTCAAGTCTTTAAACATATGGATGATAGAAATAGTTAGAGAGTGGATAGACTTCACCCTTAATACATTTAAACATGATCAGCACAGGAGTGTCTGTTTATAGTGAATACCTTTAACAGAGACTGACGCTGATCTCTGAGATCCATATTGATTCTGAGCCTCACAATAGTAGCGTCCACTGTGACTGGAGTTAAAGCTGGAGATGATGAAACTCTGTCCAGATCCAACAGCTGAGCTTTGATTCTCTTTAAACCAGCTGAAGTTCAGAGCAGGAGGATTTGAGTCACTGTTACAGTTCAGAGTCACTGAATCTCCCTCCTTTATTTCAGCAGACGCACTGATGGACACCGAGACACTCTTTGGAGGATCTAAAATATAAATGAATTAAATATGCCATCAGCAATCTTAAAACACACTGAACTAGAGGATCTGTTCTCAGTTCTTGCTCCAGCATCACTTACACATCACATTCAGCTTCACAGCATCAGAGTCTTTCTCCCAATGTTTATTTCTGGATCTGCACTTGTATTCTCCACTGTGTTCAGAGCTGATCTTTGAGATGTTATAGATTCTTCTAGATCCTACAGACTTTCCTTCTTTAAACCAGCTGAAGTTCAGAGCAGGAGGATTTGAGTCACTGTTACAGTTCAGAGTCACTGAATCTCCCTCCTTTATTTCAGCAGACGCACTGATGGACACCGAGACACTCTTTGGAGGACCTGAAAGTGTAAAGATTATTTGGAATCATTTCTGTTTGTAAATCAGTTCAAGATACCAGTATTGTCCACGAAACGAAGGTTTGGAATTAGACTTTAATAAATGAATGAATGTAAGAAATGATGGGCAGATGAAGCTTCATGAAGCTTTAAGCTTGGTTAACAAAAGGCTTAATTTGCTCACAATACCACCTGGTGGCCAAAGAGTATAAACTCTCTGTATTGTGAGCAAATGAAGCCTCCAGAAAATATCCCTTTTGTTAACCAAGCTTAAAGCTTCATGAAGCTTCATCTGCCCATCATTAATGTAAGTGTAATTAGCCATTTCATTATCTTTATCCACACGGTGCCTTTACCTGGAGAACTAGAGAAACATAACAATCAAACCAGGACCAAGAAATGAAATTATTAATAGAAATGAAGGAGTGAAGTGGATTACCAGTAACTTTAAGATGAATTCCTGGTTGACCATACCATTTGTCATTAGTAGTTATTAATCTGAAATAATACACTCTTTCATCATTTTCAGTGATGTTGTGCAGTCTGAGGATGGAAGTATTTTTCTGTCTGTCTTCAATGTATTCAACCCTGTCTTTATACTCGGGATATTCTTTTAAACTTTTCATATCGTCTGGTTTGTTATCTTTCTTACACATTATCCAAAATGTATCATTCAATGTATGCTTCTGAGGGTACTTATACGAGCATGACATGTTTACTGTGGATCCTTTAGGAGCACTTATTGATTCAGTTTCATAAATCACATTCCAGTTTTCTCCAAAAACTCCTGAAACACAAAACACAGAGCAGCAAAGCTTGAATTATTCACACATATAGCTAAATAATATGAATCATTCATTGCTGTAGAGAAACACGCACACAGTGTGAAAAGTACTGCAGGAGGGTGTTGCAGAAAAGCAGAAGTGATCACACTGACACAGAACTGTCCAAACCGAGCACATCAACCATTTAAAGGCGCTGAATTTAAAGTGACGTCAGACATTTTGCCAACATAACCACATGCACTCTGTCTAAAGCCCCGCCCTCTTTATATATCAGCCAACCCAAAGTCAGTGAGAATGATGGACAGGCTGGTATTTCTGACAGCGTTTCTGATTGGTGTGCCCTTCCCATGACTGATGAAGTGTAGAATAGACATTTAATGCATATTAAAAATAATAAAACAAACTGTAAGCACTACTGTAACAAATATCACTCACCAAAGGCCATCAACAGAAAGATTAGAGGAAGAGGAAGAATCATTCTGATCTTCATCACCACGAGACCCTTCAAAGACCTAAAACAGAAGATTACATTTAACTACAGTATACTGAAATAATCACACATATATATAATCCATATGTAGTACAATATCCATGTTTAGTACAATGTAACAGTTCTGCTGCTCAGAAACGTGCTGTTTTGCTGACTCACTAACACCCAAACGTCTGATAAAATCATGAGAGACATGAAGGTGTTAAAACTGCTAAACTGTGATCACGCAAATGAAGAGCTCATCTTAACAAATCATATTCATTACAGTATTAAATGTCTTCAAGTCTGCAAATTAAATAAATTGGTGTCTCCTGAACTTATTTACCAAACTTAAATAAGCAGCGTCTTCATTTATGCACCAATGGTGATGTTATACGTCTTCTCACTCACTCACATCAAAATTTACCAAATAAATCTAATTGATTTTTCTAAACGTTCTTCTGTAACAATAACATCAAAACAGTGGCAGATGTTCCTAATTGATCTGAACCTCATGTGATCAGTAGTTACTCGCTGGATCATGTTTCTGGATGTCATGTTATTTTTAAAGAAACACTATTTTTTCACATAATTAATCTGATCTGACCATCTGTTGTTTAAAAACAGACTTGTCCTGAGTGGGAACAAACAGTAAGGATGTCATACGGGGCTCCACTAAGGTCCTGTATGGTATAACTCGGTACTCAACTATAAGAGCGGCCCACTCATAAACACAGACATTTAGTCTTACATCATGTTCTACTCTTTCACATCCCACATTCTGCACACTCTTTATCAAATAAACTCTCTTACCTTGCTCGTAGCTTTCTTCACCGGTGCCCTGTGAGCAAATGATGAGTCTGAAGACAGAAAAGACGTGTTCAGCAGAGTTGCCAGTGGTTATAACACTTCCTATTTTTATTCAAATGAGTCTTAATATTCATTGTTAGGATGTCAATTTATCTGTAGAAATTAAATCAAAATTGAAAAGAGTTGGTCAAAGACATTCATTTCCATCTGAATACCAAATGCTACTTTCAGACAGTATTTTATTTTTATCTCATCTGTCATGGAATCAAAAGCCAGATCTCTCAACTCTCAGGCATTTAGCACAAAACACACAATATAAGCAAGAGGTTCATTGTATAGTGTAGAGAGCTTCAGTGCTTATAACAGTTCTGTGAGATCGGGATAAACCGAGGTAAGTGAAGGTAATCTTTCTTAACCATTTTAAATGAGTAAAAGTTGTTTTTGTGCTGCTAAAAGGACCAATGGCCACACCTTACAGACAGAAAAACTTCAGGAGTGACATCTAAATCCCTCATCTCTCATATAAATGCAAGGCTTCACTTTCAAAATGGCAATAATTGACTTAAGTGATAACCACAGCAAGAAAAGGAGAAAAATATAGATTAATACAAATATTTACATTTCTTTTATCAAAATATTTTTGAAATGCAGTACATTGCTTATTCTTGTTGTGGTCTAAACTTATTTGTTTTGCAGTATTATTTTACATAAGTCTATGATACAAACACAGCACCAGTCATCATATGAGAATGAGAATGAGCTTTATTGGCCAGGTATGTTTACACATACAAGATATTTATAGCGACAAAATCTCCACAGTGCAACAGAAGGACAGCAAAGGGACAGGACACATATGATAAAAGAATATACAAATAGGCAATGTACAAAATAGCAAAAACACAATATATAATGTAGACAATTATGTGTGTGCATGTCTACTATCGTTCTGGTGCTCAGAGCTCTGTAGCGTCGACCAGACGGTAACAGTTCAAAGAGAGAGTGTGCTGGATGTGAGGGTCCAGAGTGATTTTTCCTGCCTTTTTACTCTCTCTGGAAGAGTTCAGTTCTTGGAGAGTGGGGAGGGTTGCACCAATGATTCACTCAGCAGTCCGGACTACACTACAGAGTCTTCTGAGGTCAGATTTGGTAGCTGAGCTGAACCAGACAGTTATTGATGTGCAGAGGACTGATTCAATGATGGCAGAGCAGAACTGTTTCAGCAGCTCCTGTGGCATGTTGAACTTCCTCAGCTGGCGAAGGAAGTACAGCCTCTACTGGGCCTTTTTCACAATGGACTCAATGTGATTGTCCAACTTAAAGGTACTTAAAAGTCCAAACTTAAAAAGTCGTTTGAAATGACAGCGCAGTTTACCATAGTAACATGTCACAAGAGATGAGGTCGAGGACTCAAATGCAGAGATTATCAGGTTTCTTTAATAACAAAATAAAACAAAGAACAAAAACCACCCCGAAGGGGAAAAACAAGCAGGCAGGAAGGCAGACAGGAGCACAGTCAAACATTTAACTCACATGAGACACACGAAAGACAACGGATCAGCACAGGACTGCAGACACAAGGAGACTATATAGGGAGACAAACGAGGGTAACGATGGAGACAGCTGGAGCCACTGAAACAATGATTAAGTAACAAGATGGGAGGGGACAGACAATCGACATGGGAGCACATGGCACCAAACAAACAACAAGCCATGTGCTCAACACACAGAGACATCTGGTGGCCAGCCTGGGCACACCAGCAGGACCGTGACATAACCCCCCCTTTAAGGAGCGGATCCCAGACGCTCCACACACACTAAACAGAAAAATGTCTAGGAGGGAGGTGGGCCAGGCCCGTGGAGTGGAAGAGGGCCTGGAGCAATGGGCACACAGGGATGCCAGGGTGGGGCTGGCCCTGGAGTGGGCTCTGTGGGTTCCCAGACCGGAGCGGGGTCCAGGACCGGAGTGGACTGCATGGGCTCCCAGACCGGAGCGGGCTCTGGAGCGGAGTCTGTGTGCTCCCTGACTAGAGCGGGCTCTGGAGCGGACTGCGTGGGCTCCCGGAACGGAGCGGGCTCTGGAGCGGACTCCTTGGGCTCCCGGATCGGAGCGGGCTCTGGAGCGGACTCCGTAGGCTCCCGGATCGGAGCGGGCTCTGGAGCGGAATACGTGGGCTCCCGGACCGGAGCGGAATGCGTGGGCTCCCGGATCGGAGCGGAATGCGTGGGCTTCCGGACCGGATCGGAATGCGTGGGCTCCCAGACCGGAGCGGAATGCGTGGGCTCCCGGACCGGAGCGGAATGCGTGGGCTCCCGGACCGGAGCGGACTCCGTGGGCTCCCGGATCGGAGCGGGCTCTGGAGCGGACTCCTTGGGCTCCCGGATCGGAGCGGGCTCTGGAGCGGACTCCGTGGGCTCTCGGATCGGAGCGGAATGCGTGGGCTCCCGGATCGGAGCGGAATGCGTGGGCTCCCGGACCGGAGCGGAATGCGTGGGCTCTCGGACCGGAGCGGAATGCGTGGGCTCCCGGACTGGAGCGGACTCCATGGGCTCCTGGATCGGAGCGGACTCCGTGGGCTCCCGGATCGGAGCGGACTCCGTGGGCTCCCGGATCGGAGCGGACTCCGTGGGCTCCCGGATCGGAGCGGGCTCTGGAGCGGACTCCTTGGGCTCCCGGATCGGAGCGGGCTCTGGAGCGGAATACGTGGGCTCCAGGATCGGAGCGGGCTCTGGAGCAGACTCCGTGGGCTCCCGGATCGGAGCGGGCTCTGGAGCGGAGCGGGCACTCTCCACCATGGCCTCCAGGACCACCGGGCTGGGTTTCGTTGGAGAAAAGTCGGCTGCCCGTACCGACCTCATGGGTGAATCCTCCAACTTACGCACCAGCCTCGGCATCCCGGGGTGCGCTGCAGCTTTGACGGCCGCCATTAGGGGCACTGCAGCTCCATCTGCCACCACTGGAGGAGCTGCCGCCTTGTCGCCCACCACCTGAGGCACACCAGCCACCTTAGCTGGGGAACGTGCCAAAGCCTCGACGAATTCCCCAAATGTGAGGTGGTCCAGCCCACTCATCCTCCACCAGCTGAGGGGCTCATCAAGGGCGCTGTTGAAAAGGTCCTTGAGGGCCTCATCATTGTAGCCTAGCCCCTCAGCTGCACCACTGAACTCCACGGCAAAACTCCTCACGTCATTGCCCTGCTGACGGCAGGAGCTCAGGGCCTCGTACTGGAGGATGCGTTGGTATAGGGGGCTGGAGATAGTGTCGGGTGGTGGGCGACCCAAACCCCTCCTCTGCTGAGTCCTCATCTTGGCTGATCCGTTCTGTCACAAGAGATGAGGTCGAGGACTCAAATGCAGAGATTATCAGGTTTCTTTAATAACAAAATAAAACAAAGAACAAAAACCACCCCGAAGGGGAAAAACAAGCAGGCAGGAAGGCAGACAGGCGCACAGTCAAACATTTAACTCACATGAGACACACGAAAGACAACGGATCAGCACAGGACTGCAGACACAAGGAGACTATATAGGGAGACAAACGAGGGTAACGATGGAGACAGCTGGAGCCACTGAAACAATGATTAAGTAACAAGATGGGAGGGGACAGACAATCGACATGGGAGCACATGGCACCAAACAAACAACAAGCCATGTGCTCAACACACAGAGACATCTGGTGGCCAGCCTGGGCACACCAGCAGGACCGTGACAGTAACATTTGTTACTGCCAAGTTGATGGGTAAATGTTACTAGGTTAAACTGGTGATCAAAAATTTGACACAAACACACAGACAAACATAATTTTTTACCTTGCTTGATGGTTTTATTCTCTCGTAAGGTGCATTGTAAGGCATATCATCCCCGGGCAAAACCCGTGACGATGCTTCCGTGTCTTCCTCAGACGCGAGTGGTGACACAACAAAAGGTTGTGGTTTCGATTCCCAGGGAACACACATACTGACAAAAAAAATGTATAACCTGAATGCACTGTAAGTCGCTTTGGATAAAAGCGTCTGCTAAATGCATAAATGTAAATGTAAATGATGCCCTGGTATATTTCTGACGTACAGATATACTCCAAGTGCTCGTGCTTTTTCATACACGAAGGACAAATGGATTTTCCAATCATTTAAAGCGATGTAACACTTCCAGTGTCGTCAGTCTCAAGCTGTCTCGGCAT
Organism: Oxygymnocypris stewartii; assembly: GCA_003573665.1. NCBI lineage: Eukaryota > Metazoa > Chordata > Actinopteri > Cypriniformes > Cyprinidae > Oxygymnocypris > Oxygymnocypris stewartii. The sequence goes on from QVTF01000604.1 coordinate 89,788, forward strand.
TGTAGACATGGTGTAGGGCAAATTGTTTCAATCCAAATGTAAGAAATTAGGAAAATAAAACAACCTCAATAGAATGGTTCCAAAGAGGCCGTTACAGCAAACACAGTAGCATACAGCAATTAAAAAAATACAGTAAGTCTCTGTATGTTGGGTCTGACGTCACAGAAAATTCCCATGATGCAAAGGGTGTTACAGTTATTTACTGTAAAGGGAATTTACAGTATTATACTAGGTGATATACAGACAATAACTGTAGAAATGACAGAAATGTCTAACAGTGCAGATTTCTGGAGAGTGGGGTTAGTTGTCACACTCTTTAGCTTTAGTATTATTAGCAGGGCTGGGAAGGTTACTTTTAAAATGTATTTCACTACAGATTACAAAATCAGTTATGTATTTCGTTGATTAATCAGGTTTAGTAACGTAATCTAAATACTTCAGAATACTTTGAAAAACTTAAGATATATAACACAAGGGAACATATACTTGAAGTCTTGTTTTTATGTTTTCAACTCTAAATAAGTGAAATCTACAAGATGTGTGTTTTCTTTGCATTTTTAACAACATCAGTTGAATTACGGAATTGCATATAGGCCTATTTTAAATGTTTTTGTTTATTAAAACAGTTATTAAATCTGACCTGCAGAAAATAATATTATTTTGCTTTAGTGCGTATTTAGCCAATAAATGTTTATTTTCTCTTCAACATTTGTATTTATACTTTTATATGTAGGCTATATGCACAAATTAAATGACTGGTTTTGTGGCTCAATCCTTTAAAATTTAAATTAACCAAGAATCACTGAACTATATTAGGCCTAGTGATTTTAGATTTGTAGGTCTCTTTTACTCATTAAAAGTGCTCATGTACCTACTGCACTGATTTAATATTCGATAGTTATGCAGGTCTATATATCTACAATGATCGAGTGTTAATAACTGAATCTAAATTCACCCGTACACAGATTAACACGCACACACAATGAGATGTGGATACATAAATAATTAGATTTTTAATATATGATGTCACAGACACTTATTTACTATAAGATAGGAACCTTTAAAATCTGAAAGAGAATCAATATAGGCTCAAATATTTTATTAAGATATGAACAAGGAAACGTTGAGCTTGCCATGAAAACATTTTATTAGCACTTTATAACCTACAAGTGTGTGACGCATTGAGCAACTTAACTCATCTCTTTAAACAACAACAAAAAACAACAACACTTTGTGGTTTAAAGTGTAAAATCAGCCGCTTATGTTCGTGTTCGTCCATCTCTGAATACAGTAAATTATCATAATTGGCAAATAAAATCCCAATTTAGTGCTGATCCGCAGCCTGACGATCCTCAAGGAAATATGAATGAAGGAACCCGGAGGTGCTGTCATCAAGAGTTTATTTGTAAACAATGACTTCATCTGACTAAAATTACCATTGTTACTAAACAGATAATAATTAAGATTCTAGAGTTAGCACATAATATTTCTGTAATATGGACAAATCAAATACAAAATCGTACACGAAGGAATGCTCGGCTCTACACCAATAAGATTTGCCGTGTTATACGCCCCAATGTGTCGCCCGCCCCAATCGTCCAGATTGAACTCTGGAGTACTTGGTGTTATTTGGAGGACCTTCGGGGATTAACACTTGCTCAGAGTGTGTTTGGTGACACAATACCGAGTGTTAAAGTAACACTGAAGCACAGCTGAACTTAATGAGACCGTTAACAAGCAGAATTACTGAAGGAAAGAGAGAGAGATGAACAGAAACACAATTACAGCTGACTTTAGATGAAATCAACTGAAAAAAAACATATTAAATCTCTCCAGATTTCAGCAGAGGAAGATTAAACAACTCCACAAACATCATCACCAGCTTCTCTTACAGTATTACTAACCAGTTTGACTTAATTTCTGTCACACAAAAGTTCTTAATGAGAATAAAACAAAGATTTAGATGTTGGTTTTATTTCACATAACTTCCCCATCACTGTGGGCTGTGTTTGCTTTAATTAGGCTCTCCAACTTATAATTCTTATATTAATATTTGATGTCTGTCTGTTATAATTTTGTTTACTTAGCGGACTGTAATAGCAAAGAAAACACTGGAAATAATGTGATTAGGTGATAATGGCTACTTGATGCTAAGAACAATCATGTAGCGGCTAAATACTATGATTGTTATGTTTAATGACATTGAACATAGACGAACCTAATTTCAACATATTGTTTTTTTACAGTGTCTATTAAAAATTAAACACAATGAGTTATCATTTCTGGCACACATAGACATGAAGAATCTATGATTCTGAACAATGGTGACAATCAACAACATATTCAGATAAACAGATCTTTGATCATCACAAAGCAAGCTACAATAAAGTCACAACAAAAATAGCAAGCATAAAAGAAAATACTATGATATTTCATGTGCATAATTTATTCATGTTGCAATGCATTCTGGGAGCCATGAATTCAGTTTTTATTGGGGCACCCAGAATGCACTGCAGCATGAAGCTTTGTGTTTATTGTCACCATCGCTGAGAATCATTTGCTGATTCTTCATGTTTGCATCTAAATTTGTTATGTGTTCTGAGAGAATTGTATTAAAAATTCAAACTATCTGATTAAATATATTTTTTATTGACTTCACACCTTTATTTTACAAGTTGACATAAAATACTTACATATTTAGACTAGATGAGATCAGTGTTATAAAACGTTAAGACAATAAAAATCATTATTAATGACCAGTAAAGACAACCGATAATGTGTCGTTTTTACATATTTGCAATAACAAATGTGTTCTTCATACACAGATTAATAACATCCAGAGAAAAATGAATGTTAGTAAGTCAAGAGCCCAACTAAAGCAAACACTGATCACATTAATATTACGTTCAAATGAAACAAATTCAACATCTAAACCTCTTTTCTAAATCACTTTTTCAGACAAACCGGTTAGTAATTAGTGAAGCAGGTCTTTCTGTTTGTCTTTTTGCATTTATTATTGCATTCAGTATTCAGTGTTGCATTCATTTGAACTGGTTAAGAAAAGCACATCTATGCCTTCAATGGTGTAATTTAACACATTAGTGTGTTACATATTTTAACATTGTATTAATACAAAACGTGTTGTCCCTAAATTGACAAACATAAGTTTGGTTACTTACAAAACCCTACAAACGCTCAAAAGTTTACAATTACTTCAGTAATTACTATAAGTAATTATCACAATCTTAACTTTATAATACTGATCCAAATAATTAGTAACTCCCTCTGAAGAATTTGGTAACAATTGATTTATTACTAATAGGTTACCATGACGTTTACTTTAGAATTAATTATACAGTATGTATTATTCATATTAATTATGAACCTGTATACTGTAGTTCTTAGTAGTTCTTAGGGAGTTATGAAAAAGTAATAGTTACTTATTAGCTAATAGTGAACTACTACATTCGACTAAGTACCATCACTTACTAATTCATTAATCTGAGTTTCTTGTTAGTTACTAGTAGTTACTAGAGTGCCAATATTGCGTTACTCGTGTGTTTTTGTGTAGTTATTCATTAATGAAATTGAGTTTAACTGTGTTAGCTGTGTTATGAAATAACATAATTAGAAATATAGAAGTTAAAATGTATTTGCAAGTAAAGCACAAATATAATGAAAATGTGAAATGTACAAAATTCATTTGAAAGACTGAATAAAAACAATTCTGCAGAATGTTATAAGCTCGATTACAGTATACACAGTTACTTCAAGAAGGTTTGAGAAAGTTGTTGATAATGAAATAAGCATCAGATATGATATTCATGAGTTTCTGAGTATTTCCATGTGAGCAGTAACACTGCGAGGAGAGTTTAACGAGGATCTGCTGAAGCTCCTGCTAGAGTCTCGTATTCAGAAGATCTGGACTGAAGCTCCAGAGCCGTGTAGGTTTCATCAGGAGCTCTGGAGTCACCAGACTGTGAGAGACAGATGATGTTAATATGGGTCTGCTGCATGTGAGAGTAAAGAGTGTTTGAGACATTCACTGACTCTGATCGTGCTGTAAATGTCAGCAGATGTTCTGGACGCTGGATCCAGAGCTGTGTATGTATCATCAGAAACCTGGACAGAAGCATATAGTCTCTTGTCATCATCTCCAGATTGGAGAATAGAGTGATCATTTTATTTCAACTTCTTTTGTTAATTTAAGGCAATCCAAAAAATACAAATCAGCTCCTCACATCTAAAAAGTTTTAAAAGTGTCATAATATGTGATAAATCAATTCACTTGCAGGCCCATGAAATGTTTGCCACATTAGTATTTTTGCAATTATATATTTATCATTATTATTAATGTAAGATTTAATATTTCTGTGTTTCAGGAATAATGGCATCAGTGTTCAACCTTACCTTTTTTGGCTCAATGTCCTGAGAGTCACTGTTTTTTATCTTCTTCCTGTTGTTAAAGTATGGGCAACTTTTTATCAAAGTCTGATTTAGTTCATTTAAAAACCTAAAACTGTTCTTGCTGCAATTTGATAAATATTTACATTGAAATATAGGTTTCTAAATATACAAATTTACAATGTCACCATATTTTCTAATATTCTCTGCTCAGAACTAAAAGGATCTGCAAGACAAATTCAGGTTTTTAGGATTTGTCGACCTCGCTGACCTTTTGCGCACAATGATGACGATGATGATGATGATGATGATGAGAAACAGGATCCCAAATCCAGCTGCGAGTGCAGTAATTGCATACAAACCAATGATATACATGATATTCCAAGCACCTAAAAGGAAAGGCAATGACAAGAATATTTATTTTATTAAAGTCTTTAAACATATGGATGATAGATATAGTTAGAGAGTGGATAGACTTCACCCTCAATACATTTAAACATGATCTGTTTATAGTGAATACCTTTAATAGAGATGGAAACAGACGCTGATCTCTGAGATCCATATTGATTCTGAGCCTCACAATAGTAGCGTCCACTGTGACTGGAGTTAAAGCTGGAGATGATGAAACTCTGTCCAGATCCAACAGCTGAGCTTTGATTCTCTTTAAACCAGCTGAAGTTCAGAGCAGGAGGATTTGAGTCACTGTTACAGTTCAGAGTCACTGAATCTCCCTCCTTTATTTCAGCAGACGCACTGATGGACACCGAGACACTCTTTGGAGGATCTAAAATATAAATGAATTAAATATGCCATCAGCAATCTACAAAACACACTGGAACTAGAGGATCTGTTCTCAGTTCTTGCTCCAGCATCACTTACACATCACATTCAGCTTCACAGCATCAGAGTCTTTCTCTCCATGTTTATTTCTGGATCTGCACTTGTATTCTCCACTGTGTTCAGAGCTGATCTTTGAGATGCTGTAGATTCTTCCAGATCCTACAGACTTTCCTTCTTTAAACCAGCTGAAGTTCAGAGCAGGAGGATTTGAGTCACTGCTTACAGTTCAGAGTCACTGAATCTCCCTCCTTTATTTCAGCAGACGCACTGATGGACACCGAGACACTCTTTGGAGGATCTGAAAGTATAAAGATTATTTGGAATCATTTCTGTTTGTAAATCAGTTCAAGATACCAGTATTGACCACAAAACAAAGGTTTGGAATTAGACTTTAATAAATGAATGAATGTAAGAAGTGATGGACAGATGAAGCCTCAGTGAAGCTTGAAGCTTGGTTCACAAAAGGCTTAATTTGCTCACTAATACCACCTGCTGGCCAAAGAGTATAAACTCTCTGTATTGTGAGCAAATGAAGCCTCCAGAAATTAATCCCTTTTGTTAACCAAGCTTAAGCTTCATGAAGCTTCATCTGGCCATCACTAAATGTAAGTGTAATTAGCCATTTCATTATCTTTATCCACACGGTGCCTTTACCTGGAGAACTAGAGAAACACATCAATCAAACCAGGATAAGAAATGAAATTATTCATAGAAATGAAGGAGTGAAGTGGATTACCAGAAACATTAAGCTGAATTCCTGGATTGACCAAACCATTTTTCTATTTCAGTATCAGTTATTAATCTGAAACAATACGCTCTCTCGTCATTGTCAGTGATGTTGTGCAGTCTGAGGACGGAAGTATTTTTCTGTCTGTCTTCAATGTATTCAACCCTGTCTTTATACTCGGGATATTCTTTTAAACTTTTGATATCTTCTGTTTTGTCATCTTTCTTACACATTATCCAAAATGTATCAATCAATGTACAATGCTGAGGGTACGTATACGAGCATGACATGTTTACTGTGGATCCTTTAGGAGCACTTATTGATTCAGTTTCATAAATCACATTCCAGTCTTTCTCCAAAAATTCCTGAAACACAAAACACAGAGCAGTAAATCTTGAATTATTCTCACATATAGCTAAATAATATGAATCATTCATTGCTGTAGAGAAACACGCACAGAGTGTAAAAAGTACTGCAGGAGGGTGTTGCAGAAAAGCAGAAGTGATCACACTGACACAGAACTGTCCAAACCGAGCACATCAACCATTTAAAGATGCTGAATTTAAAGTCAGACATTTTGCCAACATAACCACATGCACTCTGTCTAAAGCCCCGCCCTCTTTATATATCAGCCAACCCAAAGTGAGTGAGAATGATTGACAAGCTGGTATTTCTGACAGCGTTTCTGATTGGTGTGCCCTTCCCATGACTGATGAAGAGTAGAATAGACATTTAATGCATATTAAAAATAATAAAACAAACTGTAAGCACTACTGTAACAAATATCACTCACCAAAGGCCATCAACAGAAAGATTAGAGGAAGAGGAAGAATCATTCTGACCTTCATCACCACGAGACCCTTCAAAGACCTAAAACAGAAGATTACATTTAACTACAGCATACTGAAATAATCACACATATATATAATCCATATGTAGTACAATATCCATGTTTAGTACAATGTAACAGTTCTGCTGCTCAGAAACGTGGTGTTTTGCTGACTCACTAACACCCAAACGTCTGATAAAATCATGAGACATGAAGGTGTTAAAACTGCTAAACTGTGATCACGCAAATGAAGAGCTCATCTTAACAAATCATATTCATTACAGTATTAAATGTCTTCAAGTTTGCAAATTAAATAAATTGATGTCTCCTGAACTTATTTACCAAACTTAAATAAGCAGCGTCTTTATTTATACACCAATGGTGATGTTATACGTCTTCTCACTCACTCACATCAAAATTAACTAAATACATCTTTACACAATTCATCCATCTTTACAAAATACAACGAATTGATTTTTCTAAACGTTTTACTGTAACGATAACATCAAAACAGTGGCAGATGTTCCTAATTGATCTGAACCTCATGTGATCAGTAGTTACTCGCTGGATCATGTTTCTGAATGTCATGTTATTTTTAAAGAAACACTATTTTTTCACATAATTCATCTGATCTGACCATCTGTTGTTTAAAAACAGACTTGTCCTCAGTGGGAACAAACAGTAAGGTTGTCATACGGGGCTCCACTAAGGTCCTGTATGGTATAACTCGGTACTCAACTATAAGAGCGGCCCACTCATAAACACAGACATTTAGTCTTACATCATGTTCTACTCTTTCACATCCCACATTCTGCACACTCTTTATCAAATAAACTCTCTTACCTTGCTCGTAGCTTTCTTCACCGGTGCCCTGTGAGCAAATGATGAGTCTGAAGACAGAAAAGACGTGTTCAGCAGAGTTGCCAGTGGTTATAACACTTCCTATTTTTATTCAAATGAGTCTTAATATTCATTGTTAGGATGTCAATTTATCTGTAGAAATTAAATCAAAATTGAAAAGAGTTGGTCAAAGACATTCATTTCCATCTGAATACCAAATGCTACTTTCAGACAGTATTTTATTTTTATCTCATCTGTCATGGAATCAAAAGCCAGATCTGCCAACTCTCAGGCATTTAGCACAAAACACACAATATAAGCAAGAGGTTCATTGTATAGTGTAGAGAGCTTCAGTGCTTATAACAGTTCTGTGAGATCGGGATAAACCGAGGTAAGTGAAGGTAATCTTTCTTAACCATTTTAAATGAGTAAAAGTTGTTTTTGTGCTGCTAAAAGGACCAATGGCCACACCTTACAGACAGAAAATCTTCAGGAGTGACATCTAAATCCCTCATCTCTCATATAAATGCAAGGCTTCACTTTCAAAATGGCAATAATTGACTTAAGTGATAACCACAGCAAGAAAAGGAGAAAAATATAGATTAATACAAATATTTACATTTCTTTTATCAAAATATTTTTGAAATGCAGTACATTGCTTATTCTTGTTGTGGTCTAAACTTATTTGTTTTGCAGTATTATTTTACATAAGTCTATGATACAAACACAGCACCAGTCATCATATGAGAATGAGAATGAGCTTTATTGGCCAGGTATGTTTACACATACAAGATATTTATAGCGACAAAATCTCCACAGTGCAACAGAAGGACAGCAAAGGGACAGGACACATATGATAAAAGAATATACAAATAGGCAATGTACAAAATAGCAAAAACACAATATATAATGTAGACAATTATGTGTGTGCATGTCTACTATCGTTCTGGTGCTCAGAGCTCTGTAGCGTCGACCAGACGGTAACAGTTCAAAGAGAGAGTGTGCTGGATGTGAGGGTCCAGAGTGATTTTTCCTGCCTTTTTGCTCTCTCTGGAAGATTACAGTTCTTGGAGAGTGGGGAGGGTTGTACCAATGATTCGCTCAGCAGTCCGGACTACACTACAGAGTCTTCTGAGGTCAGATTTGGTAGCTGAGCTGAACCAGACAGTTATTGATGCGCAGAGGATGGATTCAATGATGGCAGAGCAGAACTGTTTCAGCAGCTCCTGTGGCATGTTGAACTTCCTCGGCTGGCGAAGGAAGTACAGCCTCTCCTGGGCCTTTTTTACAATGGACTCAATGTGATTGTCCAACTTAAAGGTACTTAAAAGTCCAAACTTAAAAAGTCGTTTGAAATGACAGCGCAGTTTACCATAGTAACGTTTGTTACTGCCATGTTGACGGGTAAAAGTTACTTGGTTAAACTGGTGATCAAAAATCTGACACAAACACACAGACAAACATAATTTTTTACCTTGCTTGATGGTCTTATTCTCTCGTAAGGTGCATTGTAAGGCGCTTCATCCCCGGGCAAAACCCGTGACGTTGCTTCTGTGTCTTCCTCGAACGTGCGGCGCAACTCAACAAAATACAATATAGAACTATTTATATATAATATCTACAGTGTATGCGGACAGTAAAGTCATGCTTGGATATGTTCCTGTGGCTCAAGGGTAAAGCATTGTGTTAGTAACGCAAAAGGCTGTGGGTTCAACTCCCAGGGAACACACATACTGACAAATAAATGTATAACCTGAATGCACTGTAAGTCGCTTTAGATAAAAGCGTCTGCTAAATGCATAAATGTAAATGTAAATGATGCCCTGGTATATTTCTGACGTACATATGTACTCCAAGTGCTTGTGCTGTTTCTTACACGAAGGACAAACGGATTTTCCAATCATTTCAATCGATGTAACACTTCCAGTGTCGTCAGTCTCAAGCTGTCGTGGTGTTGTAGACACGGTTTAGGGCAAATCGTGTCAATCCAAATGTAAGAAATGAGGAAAATAAAACAACCTCAATAGAATGGTTCCAAAGAGGCCGTTACAGCAAATACAGTAACATACAGCAATTTAAAAAAATACAGTAATTCTCTGTATGTTAGGTCTGACATCACAGAAAATTCCCATGATGCAAAGGGTGTTAAGGTTATTTACTGTAAAGGGAATTTACAGTATTATACTGATATACAGACAATAACTGTAGAAATGACAGAAATGTCTAACAGTGCAGATTTCTGGAGAGTGGGGTTAGTTGTCACACTCTTTAGCTTTAGTATTATTAGCAGGGCTGGGAAGGTTACTTTTAAAATGTATTTCACTACAGATTACAAAATCAGTTATGTATTTTAGTAACGTAAGATTTAGTAACTTAATCTAAATACTTTGAAATACTTAAGATATGTAACACAAGGGAACATATACTTGATGTCTTGTTTTTATGTTTTCCAACTCTAAATAAGTGACATCTACAAGATGTGTGTTTTCTTTACATTTTTAACAACATCAGTTGTCCACTGCATTTCTATGAACAACAAAAACATTTTATGTCATTTAAATCTACCAATCAATGAAAATTAAATTGGAATACATTGAATGGGATTCTGTGCTGTTTCATGCTGCATTCCAAGCTTCAAAACTAATCCAAACACACCAAACATATCATAAAAGTAGCCAAAACAACAAGTAATGTCGTTATAGTTCAACGTCATTTAACAACCACAGTTCGCTGATGATGCTTTTGGGAAACATGTCCCAGATCTATCTAGTTTAACGTGAACCATTCACACTGGTTTCGTTAAACAAAAGAATTGATTCTTTTCAAATATTGACTCAAAAGAATCATCTGTTCACGAATCGAATCATGAACTAGTATGCCAAAGATAATCTGTTCTTGAACATTACAGATGAACTTGAAGTCTGTATTCTTTCAAAAAGCACACAAAGCTATCGTTTGACTTTATAAACATTTATTTCATGCTTGATTCGTATGGATCTCTTAACTGAATGCAAGTGTGAGTTACAGGAGACTTTAGTGTCATTTTTCAATAACATTTTTAGAAGTATTAAACGTAATGATAACCATTCAACACTCAAAATACGAGAAAATAGAAAAACGAGTTACTGGATACAAATTTTCAAAGATCAAGAACAACTTCCCTCAAGATGCTTTTTCAGATTATAAGTTGAATCCTTCGATGCTGAGAGAAATGTTGTAGCAGGTAGGCATTGTACTGCACGTTTCGTTACTCCCCAGCCCTGATTAGCAATTTACTAAACGTGTGAGAAGTGCGTGATATTAACTGCCCAGTGTTCAACACAAGGGAAGACTCTGAAATCACTGAAGTGTTTGTACCTTTTTATTAGCGCAGGAAATATGGTAATACATTCTGTACGTTTAGAGTCGGGGAAGTCGTGGCCTAATGGTTAGAGAATAGTACTGCAAAGGTTGCGAGTTCAAGTCTCGGGCCGGCAGGAATTGTAGGTGAGGGGAGTGAATGTACAGCGCTTGCTCCACCTTCAATACTACGACTGAGGTGAGACCCTTGAGCAAGGCACTGCTCCCCGGGCGCCGCAGCATAAATGGCTGCCCACTGCTCCGGGTGAGTGTTCACGGTGTGTGTACTTTGGACGGGTAAAATATAGAGCACGAATTCTGAGTATGGGTCACCATATTTGGCCGTATGTCACTGAAAAAGATGAAAATAACTTTTGCACACAGATGTGACTCTTACATTGATCAACATGACTCACACGTGTTCATGTTCCTGCAGTGCTCTGGTCTTGAATTAATACAGGTAAATAAAAGCCTATGTATTTTACTTTGCAACATTACATTTTTGCTGTGAATGAGAAACAAAACAACAAATCCTTCAAATGTCTAGATATGTAGAGAGAGAGATCAAAAATGCCTCACAGTATATAAACTACACACTGTGTTTGCTTGTTTATTTGGCTTACTAGAGATGTAAGGCATCAGCGTTTTAACTAAGATGGAGCAACAGATGCTTAATAAACAACGCACACTCAAAAACATGATTAAATGAAAGAAAAAAAATACTAAATCAATCAAACTAATTCATCCTTATTATGGTCTGGATCTACTTCGATCAGTCTGGATCATCTGATGCTGCTGTAAATCACTGATACATCTGTCTCTTGGCATACAGCAGATCTGCAGAAATGGCAAATACATAAACGAGAGTGAGATCATCACAGAGCATGAGACTTGATGAAGCTAGCAGACTTTTGAAGCTGCTGCGCAAAGACTGGCCTTTAATGCATGTTGCATGAAACAATAATGTGATCTCTTCGTTTATTATACTGCACGGTTTTCTATAAGAAGATACTGCAAATAGCACTGATTTATGTTAAGACAGAATAATGGATGTTTTCTCACTTGGCTGCATTGGCTGGATGGTGAATTGTAATGCTGGCGTACTCAATCTCCTCCTCTTCAGGTTTCTTTGTGTCTGTATCTCTATCATCTCGGACAGAAGTATTTTCAACATCTCTGGATTCAGAGGCCTTTCCTGCAGACGTCTGCAACAGAATCATTCAGACATTAACTCTCACTTCTTTTGTGATTTTACTGCAATGCAACAATATTCAGCTCTGCACATTTGCAATGTTTGAAAGTATATGATAATTAACATGCTACCTTCAGAACCTCATTTAAATGATTGTCAGATCAGGATTTGTTCAGGTGTTTTACTCATATTTTGAATTATATATTGCATTGGTTTGAGTATTAAAGTAAGAGGAAATGTTTGTTTATTTAACAGAAAATACAGGTAAATTACTACCAAGACATGATCTATTTATTTTTGGACAGTGTAAAATTACCCACCTTTTTTTGCTCAGTGTCCTTAGAGTCATTATTTATTTTCTTAGTCCTGTTGTTAAATATATGAGGACAAATGATATGTACAAGTTGTTAAAAATGTAAAAGACTTTGCCAAACATGCTTGTAGATACAACAGTGTTGCTTTAAAATAGTTCCTTTCTATTTTCACTGCTCAGACTAAACTAAAAATACAAATTTTTGCAGGATATATGATTAAGTGAAATTAGAAAATCTGTCATGTTTCTGAATAAGCTACAATTTTTTAATATTCTGCTTGCTGACCTTTTGTGCACAATGATGATGATGAGAAACAAAAGCACAAATCCAGCTGTAACTGCAGTAGTGACACAGACAGCAATCGTATACAAGTTATTCCAATCACCACCTGAGAGGAAAGGCAACGATGAGATCGTTTATTTTTTATTAAAGTCTTTAAACATAGGGTCAACATAGCTATAGTTAGGGAATGGACAGACCTTTCAACAAGACGAGCACAGGAGTGTCTGTTTATAGTGAATACCTTTAACAGAGACTGAAACAGAGACAGACGCTGATCTCTGAGATCCATATTGATTCTGAGCCTCACAATAGTAGCGTCCACTGTGACTGGAGTTAAAGCTGGAGATGATGAAACTCTGTCCAGATCCAACAGCTGAGCTTTGATTCTCTTTAAACCAGCTGAAGTTCAGAGCAGGAGGATTTGAGTCACTGTTACAGTTCAGAGTCACTGAATCTCCCTCCTTTATTTCAGCAGATGGACTGATGGACACCGAGGTATTTTGAGGGGGATCTAGAGGAAAAAAGGTATGATTATATTTTTATCTCAACATTTTCAAGTGGGTCTCTTATCAGTAACACCTTAAGATCAGCGCAAATCTTAAAGATAACTTTACATTTCACTTCTGATTATACCCTGTATAATTTATTATGTGACGAATAAAGAAACCTTGAACCTTTCAGGACATTTCATCTGTTCAGAAAAGGTTATTATAGTATATGTGGAATGAAGTCTGGGCTGAAAGAGACCAGACTACTTCAGTACAAGACTGATCTCCATCTACATTAGGAAATCGGACAGTTTCTGAATAATTTAAGTATGTTTTGTTTGTATTGCAACAAACAATTACATTTCAACAACAAAACAACACAGTATATAATTTTTTTTTAAATAAAATTATAGAAATTCAGCTATTTTGTAAATCTTCACACACACACACACACACACACACATTTAAAATAAATGTTTAAAATAAATAATTTTATTTAAATAAATAAAATATAAATAAAATAAATATAAATAAAATTAAAATATATAATCATTTCACAAACAGCAGAGACAGACGGAGCCTGTGGCAAGGCATTCAGACCATCACTGACTACAAGCCTCCGCCACAGGCCTGTTATGATGACACATCCCTCCCAGATGCACTCAACCACTTTTATTCACGGTTTGAAATGCAGAACGACACATCTGCACAAAAAACTGCCCGCACCTCCCAACGACCAGGCACTCTGTCTGTCTCCAGCCGACGTAAGGAAGACCCTATCTAGGATTAACCCACGCAAGGCTGCGGGTCCTGACAATATACCTGGCCGCGTACTGAAAGACTGTGCTGAACAGCTGACAGATGTCCTAACAGATATGTTCAAGACCTCGCTGAGCCAGGCAGTCATCCCCACATGTCTCAAATCCACGACAATCATACCGGTACCAAAGAAATCACCTGTGTCCTGTCTAAACGACTACCGTCCCATAGCACTGACTCCAATCATAATGAAGTGCTTTGAGAGGCTAGTCATGCACAACATCAAAACCAGCATCCCCAACACACTCGATCCGCTCCAGTTTGCATACCGCCCAAACCGCTCTACGGATGATGCAATTTCCTCCACCCTCCACCTGGCTCTTACCCACCTAGAAAATAAAGACTCATATGTTAGAATGCTGTTCATCGACTTCAGCTCAGCATTCAACACAATAATCCCACAACAGCTCATCAATAAATTAAGCCTGCTGGGCCTCAACAATTCCCTTTGCAATTGGATCCTGGACTTTTTAACCGGAAGACCTCAGTCAGTTCGGGTCGGCCATAACACCTCGAGCACTACCACACTGAGCACAGGTGCCCCACAGGGCTGTGTGCTCAGCCCGCTGCTCTTCACGCTGCTGACCCACGACTGCACTGCCAAGTTCAGCTCCAACTACATCATCAAGTTTGCCGATGACACATCAGTGGTAGGTCTCATCAGCAACAACGATGAAATGCACTACAGAGAGGAAGTGGCACAGCTGGCTGAATGGTGTGGCGCTAACAACCTGTCCCTCAATGTGGAGAAGACAAAGGAGGTTGTGATGGACTTCAGGAGAAACTCTGTTGACCACCCCCCACTGACCATCGACACCTCGACTGTGGAGAGAGTCAGCAGCACTAAATTCCTGGGGGTGCACATCACAGAGGACCTCACCTGGACTACCAACACCAAGTCTATCTCCAAGAAGGCACAACAGCGCCTACACTTTCTCCGCCGGCTGAAAAGAGCAAGTCTCCCTCCACCCATCCTCACCACCTTCTACAGGGGTACCATTGAGAGCGTGCTGACCAGCTGCATCACTGTCTGGTACGGAAACTGCTGTGCAGCAGACCGCAAGACCCTCCAGCGGACAGTGAACACCGCTGCAAAAATCATTGGTGCCCCTCTCCCCTCCATCCTGGACATTTTCCTTACACGATGCTCCAGCAAAGCAAAAAGTATCGTGGAGGACCCCACCCACCCCTCCCACAGTCTCTTCCAGCTCCTACCCTCAGGTAGACGGTACCGGAGTATCAGAGCCCGCTCCGCCAGACTGCTCAACAGCTTTTTCCCCCAGGCTGTGAGAGCCCTGAACTCACATCACACTGCCCCTCTCTGAAACCCCAAACAAACCCCCCCCCCCCCACCTTACCACATCTCAGGAAAAAACTGTTAAACTTTTATCTCTGTGGAATTCAGGTGAGCGGGCCTGCACAAGCCACCTGTAGCAACACACTCTCCTCTGCATGCACTAGACACTTTCACACACCATTGTGTGTCCATAATCCCACAAAAGACTGATTGTAATACATGACTGTAATGTATGTATGTTTACTGGCTCATGCACCACAAATCACCTTACACTGTTCCCCAGCCAGCTGCTTGAATGTCTCTCTTTTTGCACATGTACAGTATTTAAAGTCATCTGCACAGTTTGTATTTTTTGTTTTTTAGTTTATGTATAGGTAACCACTTTTATATATAGCATATGTATAGTCAAAGCTGACAGTAGGTTAGTTTGTGTATAGGTTTATACTGTTTTACTTCGTGTTGTATATCTGTATTTATGTAGCACCGTGGTCCTGTGAGGCACGACATCTCGTCCCACTATATGTCCACACATGTAGTGGAATGACAATAAAGCTCAACTTGACTTGACTTGACTTGATTTGTTTTTTGTCAATTGTGGGGACTTTCCACAGACTTCGATTACTTGTATACTAACCAAACGATATTTGATATCCCTTAACCCAACCCTAGGTCTATTGTTACACTTTCAGATAAACATCATTTACAATTTTTTATATATTTTTCCTCTCGTTGGGGCCACAGGCCAGTTCCTACAGTGTCAAAAATGACAGGTTTTACCATCCTTGTGGGGACATTTGTTCCCCTCAATGTAGCATAAACAAGTACACACACACACATGCACACACACACACAACATACACACAAAAACACACACACGCGCGCACACACACACACACAAATAATTGTTTTATCAGAGTTTATGCTATGAAGGGCTTTCAAGGATGAAAGTTGGTCTTTGCAGCCAGATGATGTAGTTACACCCTCCACCAGCAGGGGCTCATGTGCAAAACCTCTTGTTATTTAAATGCAGAGAGATTTAGTGATTGGTTTTCTGGATGAAGTATCTACTCACACATGACAGTGACGCAGAGAGATTTAGTGATTGGTTGTCTGGTTGAAGTATCTACTCACACATGACAGTGACGCAGAGAGATTTAGTGATTGGTTGTCTGGTTGAAGTATCTACTCACACATGACAGTGACGCAGAGAGATTTAGTGATTGGTTGTCTGGTTGAAGTATCTACTCACACATGACAGTGACGCAGAGAGATTTAGTGATTGGTTGTCTGGTTGAAGTATCTACTCACACATGACAGTGATGCAGAGAGATTTAGTGATTGGTTGTCTGGATGAAGTATCTACTCACACACGACAGTGATGCAGAGAGATTTAGTGATTGGTTGTCTGGTTGAAGTATCTACTCACACATGACAGTGATGCTGAGAGATTTAGTGATTGGTTGTCTGGATGAAGTATCTACTCACACACGACAGTGATGCAGAGAGATTTAGTGATTGGTTGTCTGGTTGAAGTATCTACTCACACATGACAGTGATGCAGAGAGATTTAGTGATTGGTTGTCTGGTTGAAGTATCTACTCACACATGACAGTGATGCAGAGAGATTTAGTGATTGGTTGTCTGGTTGAAGTATCTACTCACACATGACAGTGACGCAGAGAGATTTAGTGATTGGTTGTCTGGATGAAGTATCTACTCACACATGACAGTGATGCAGAGAGATTTAGTGATTGGTTGTCTGGTTGAAGTATCTACTCACACATGACAGTGATGCAGAGAGATTTAGTGATTGGTTGTCTGGTTGAAGTATCTACTCACACATGACAGTGACGCTGAGAGATTTAGTGATTGGTTGTCTGGTTGAAGTATCTACTCACACATGACAGTGATGCAGAGAGATTTAGTGATTGGTTGTCTGGTTGAAGTATCTACTCACACATGACAGTGATGCTGACAGCAGGAGAGGGCAGGTGTGGATGTTCTCTGACAGCGCAGCTGTAACGGCCAGAATCACTGCGCTCTGACTGAAGCTGGAGTGTTTCGCTCTGGATCTGTAAAGTCTGGCCGTTTTTATACCAGATGAATCCGTCTGTTAGACTGCATGTGGTTTCACAGGTCAGATTGACTGCTTCTTTCTCCATCACCAGCTGTGGTGCCTTTACCTGAAGAGCTGGAGAAACACATCTGTCAAACCAGGACCAAGAAATGAAATTATTAATAGAAATGAAGGAGTGAAGTGGATTACCAGAAACTTTAAGCTGAATTCCTGGTTGACCAATCCATTTTTGTCCTTCAGTATCAGTTACAAATCTGAAACAATACTCTCTCTTGTCATTTTCAGTGATGTTGTACAGTCTGAGGACGGCAGTTTTGTTTTGTCTGTCTTCAATGTATTCAACCCTGTCTTTATACTCGGGATATTCTTTTAAACTTTTGATATCCGGTCTGTTTATCCAGAATGTATCAGTCAATTTATACTCCTGAGGGTACGTATACGAGCATGACATGTTTACTGTGGATCCTTTAAGAGCACATATTGATTCAGTTTCATAAATCACATTCCAGTTTTCTCCAAAAACTCCTGAAACACAAACATATAGACGATCAGCTGTGAAGCTTGAGTTTTTGCAAATGTTAATAATGTCAATCAGTTGTTGTGAAGTGAGAAGTGTTTCAAAAGTCCTGCAAATGAGAATAAACAGTGTTGCAAAAAAAGCACAAATTATCATAATGATGAAGAGCAAAAAGCGCATCAACAAGCAGACCGAAATATGAACTCCAACTAAATTTAAGACAAGTTGATATGATCAAAGGAGGCAAGAAAACCATCATTTAATTTCAAAATATCCCCTGTTTTGCTAACTTCGACTAACTTCATCCACACTTCCTCTCTCTTCTGCGCTCAGAAGACATGCAAAAGACATGCAAAGAGATTGACAGACTGAGACTGGCCAAAACATCACGGATTAAATATAATGGATTTATTAAATGTGCTATTGCAGAAAACATTTTAAAGTGATGCAGTAACATCTGTGACTCACCAGAAACCATGAGCAGAAAGATGAGAGGAAGAGGAAGAGTCATTCTGACCTTCATCACCACTGCAATCTTCACAATGAGATTATTTCACAACAGTTATTAGGTACAGTATACAGGACGCTAACAATCACTGTCAGTCTATATTAGTGAAGTTATGCACATTAGTATAATAATACACATAATAGCAGGTCATTTGTTTTTAATCAACTCATTTATTTGATGCAATTAATTTGTTGTCCTACAGAGGCTTTTGTGTTGCTCTATTAAATATAGTTGTATTATATCAGATAATGTGTGTCAGAAACACTTCATGAATAACAGTGATCAGAACATATTTAGTCCTGTATGAGTCTGTTTTTGTAGTTAAAGTCCGGCATCTAAAAATGTTTCTTATCATCTACAAGGACATTTCTTTATTCTTCACATATTTACATACATTGAAATTGAAATGTACACGCTCTTTATTAAGTCATATGAAAAATCTCTCATACCTTGTTCGCAGTGGCTTTCATCAGTTGTACAGAGAGTAAATGTTGAGTTTGGAATATGTTATACAGGTTAAGATAATATGTCAGTGATTATAATAACTTCCCGTTTCTATGCAAATGTGTTTTGTATGTGACTGCTGAATATAAACACTTCTCCATATTTCATAAAATGATCAACTGTCTTTATTGTAAATGTCAACTCAAGACAGTTTTACTTGTCTAGCATTTCACACTTGTTTAAAAGAAGCGTTATATGTTTTCCAGTGTATAAATGTCTTTAGTGAACAGGAATGTAACATTCAAACAGGAGATATATTAAAGGACTTTTAAGATATCAAGATACATTATTCTGTAAAATCATTCAGCACACAAGTTCTACAGCCTCTTCCCATCAAGCTGAAAGCAAAAAACAAAGAAAATATTAATTAAAACCTTCATAAATAATATACATCGAATTTCTGGTTGGTGTAAAATGACTTGAGTTACTCCGTCCAAAAGTACATTTCAGTCCTGCCCCACTGCCTTAAACACGGTTTTTAAATCAGAAAACTTTTCAAAGTAGCTCTATGTGTTACATGAAGTTATTCAGTAATCATTTGATATTTCACACTGACACTGAAGAGCATGTAATTCATTCTGGCTAAAGGTGAGGACGGTTTCTTCTTTCATGAAGGAGGAACTCTTACCGTTATATTCTCATACACAGGTTCAGTCACATCACAAGCTTTATGTCTGTCATGATGAGGTTTGGGAGGATTCATCTTTGCCGTTAAAACAGAATAGAGAGATCATAAAGAACTAACGTCAGAAAACAACTTAAATCATGAATTTTTGAGTTGCCAGTTTATCTCCATGATCAGTAAACAACTTATAACTAAACTCAAATGAAGCGTTGCACATTTTTATCCACCTGCTTCTGCTTAAATAATATACAGTCTTAAAAATAAAGGTGCTTCATAGAAGAATCTTTTTGTCTAAATGGTTCCATTAAGAACCTTTAACACCTGAAGAAGCTTTCTGTTTCACAAAAGGCTATTTGTGGCAAAAGAAGGTTCTCCAGATTATAAAAAGGTAAGAAAGAGACGGTTCTTTAAAGAAACTTTGACTGGAACCATTAACGGTTCTTCTATGGTATCGCTGTGAAGCACCTTTATTTTTAAGAGTGTAGTTCAAACTTCAGGTTGGTGTAAAATAACTTGATTCGTTTTATAGTTACAGTTAAATTAAATCCCACCCACCATGTTATGTTTCCAAATCAGAAAACATTTCAAAGAAGATTTTTGTGTTATCTGAATTTCCATAGTTTTTCACTAGACATTTGATATTTCACACTGACACTGAAGAGCATGTAACTCATTCTGGCTAAAGGTGAGGACGGTTTCTTCTTTCATGAAGGAGGAACTCTTACCGTTAAATTGTCATACACAGGTTCAGTCACATCACACGCTTTATGTCTGTCATGATGAGGTTTGGGAGGATTCATCTTTGCCGTTAAAACAGAGTAGAGAGATCATAAATAATAATGCATCTCTATAATCAGCACACGACTGTATAACTACTGCGACTCAACAGAATTGTTTTCATCCACCTGCTTCATGGAGCAGAACCAATCACACGTGATTCTGTTGAGCTTATTAATGCAACAACCAATCAGAAGCGTTCAGATGAGTTAAAACGCCAGAGTTTTGTTCGCTGACTGAAATCTGCTCTCTCACCATTTCTCTCATGATAAACAACAAAGTGCAGATGTACATGCTTTATAAGTTAGATATTCATTTCACAGTGTACACAGATTCAGTTATTATAACAAGTTTTTATTTTGAGAGTACTTAAACTAGTGCTGGACTTGTCAGGCAGTTCTTTGATCATGTAAATGTTCTTTTCTCGCTTTTTGTATTCACCTAATTTTTTCTTGTAGTAGTAGTAGCCCCTTTATTGTCACTAGTCACAAGTACCAGTGAAATTAGCCATCAACCTGTCCATACATACACAACATACATATATGACAAGGGGGTAGACAGGACAGGAAGACAGGGAATTGAAGAAAATTACAGCATAACATGAGGAAGGTGAGGCGAAAAAAAATCCCCAAACTATGCTCCTTGGGGAGTACAGTGTGAGAACAGGAAAAACACCTCAGCAACAACAAAAGCACATACAACATAGATACACGACTTTGCAACAGGGGAAGTAATCCAGCTCCAGCAGGCAGCCATCCGGTCCCACAGCCATTTTCCCGGCGCTGGTCACAGACCCGCCTGTCAGGCTGGCGGTTCAAAGCGACGGAGGCGAGGGATCGGGGGTGGGGAGGTGAGTGCATATCTTTATGTGTGTGTGTATGTGTAATAGTTTGTAATCAGCAGGTGTCTGTAGAATGGGGGAGGAACGCAAGAGCGTCTCACTGCAGTGCTCTTCCCAGGGTAGATTTTCCAGCAGCAGTCTTGTCGAGGCCAGTGCTGTTACAGGGGAGCCAAAAAAGATAAGATTGCGATTCAATATATGTTTAGTCTTGGGGCGAGTAACCGCATTCCAATTCCACGGCTACTCTCTCTGTCCATTCTGATCTCCAATACCATCAATTTTCCTTTGCAAAGCCGTGAGCTTCTCCATGATAGAATCCATATTGCGGTTGATAGTCTCAGTCTCAATGCTGACCGCTCTTCCCACAGCTTCAATCATGACGGGCAGCCTTGTGAGGCTTTGAATAGCTGTTCCCGTTTTCTGAATTCTTCGATAACCCAGGGCAAAACCTAATCCAATCAGCAAAATACCTGTTATCATGGTTCCGAATAGGTAGATATCTTCAATGTCCTCCACGGAAAGAGCAGCTAGACATACGATTTCACCACCTCTCCCACGCATCCCTCGTATAGCCCGCTGCGAACGTCCCGTCCGGACAAACAGGTTCCCCAGAACCCAGACTTCTTGTTGAGAAGATGGTGTCAATTGCGTTGAGAGACCAGTTGATCAAATCCATAATCTTTCAGTTTGGAGAGCCGTGCAGAGAGAGTCTCTCAATAGATGAGACGAGACAAAGAGAGCAAGCAGGGAAAATAAGGCGAGGACGGGGAGTGACAAAATGCGACTGCCTCCGTTGAGTGCCAAAGTAATAGTGTTGTGTGGGTATGGCCATTTGTCTGACTTTCGTTGTCATCCGCTTCCAGCTATTTTTAGCTGTCCAAAACAATTAATTTTGCTGCTTGATATTGCAAACTAGTGTGTCTAAGCATATTTGTTTTAATATATAATATTAGTTATGAAAACACTGGTTTGTAGCACAAGCTGTTTTACAGTTTACTGCACCTTTGTATCTCGTAATAATTTATTTGATGTTTAAAAATGTGTTCCTGTGACTCAGTGGCAGCGCAAAAGGTTGTGGGTTCAATTCCCAGGGAACACATGTACTGATAATAAATGTATAGCCTGAATGCACTGTATGTAGCTTTGGATAAAAGCATCTGCTAAATCCATAAATGTCAATAATCATGTCGTTATAATTAGTAACTTGTGTGTTAATTAAATTGTGATTTCATAAAAAAACTAAAATTGTAGTGTTCAAATATGTTGATATTTAATGAATCTCCATTCTTATTCAAAAGACATTTGATATTTCACACTGACACTGAAGAGCATGTAATTCATTCTGGCTAAAGGTGAGGACGGTTTCTTCTTTCATGAAGGAGGAACTCTTACCGTTATATTCTCATACACAGGTTCAGTCACATCACAAGCTTTATGTCTGTCATGATGAGGTTTGGGAGGATTCATCTTTGCCGTTAAAACAGAATAGAGAGATCATAAAGAACTAACGTCAGAAAACAACTTAAATCATGAATTTTTGAGTTGCCAGTTTATCTCCATGATCAGTAAACAACTTATAACTAAACTCAAATGAAGCGTTGCACATTTTTATCCACCTGCTTCTGCTTAAATAATATACAGTCTTAAAAATAAAGGTGCTTCATAGAAGAATCTTTTTGTCTAAATGGTTCCATTAAGAACCTTTAACACCTGAAGAAGCTTTCTGTTTCACAAAAGGCTATTTGTGGCAAAAGAAGGTTCTCCAGATTATAAAAAGGTAAGAAAGAGACGGTTCTTTAAAGAAACTTTGACTGGAACCATTAACGGTTCTTCTATGGTATCGCTGTGAAGCACCTTTATTTTTAAGAGTGTAGTTCAAACTTCAGGTTGGTGTAAAATAACTTGATTCGTTTTATAGTTACAGTTAAATTAAATCCCACCCACCATGTTATGTTTCCAAATCAGAAAACATTTCAAAGAAGATTTTTGTGTTATCTGAATTTCCATAGTTTTTCACTAGACATTTGATATTTCACACTGACACTGAAGAGCATGTAACTCATTCTGGCTAAAGGTGAGGACGGTTTCTTCTTTCATGAAGGAGGAACTCTTACCGTTAAATTGTCATACACAGGTTCAGTCACATCACACGCTTTATGTCTGTCATGATGAGGTTTGGGAGGATTCATCTTTGCCGTTAAAACAGAGTAGAGAGATCATAAATAATAATGCATCTCTATAATCAGCACACGACTGTATAACTACTGCGACTCAACAGAATTGTTTTCATCCACCTGCTTCATGGAGCAGAACCAATCACACGTGATTCTGTTGAGCTTATTAATGCAACAACCAATCAGAAGCGTTCAGATGAGTTAAAACGCCAGAGTTTTGTTCGCTGACTGAAATCTGCTCTCTCACCATTTCTCTCATGATAAACAACAAAGTGCAGATGTACATGCTTTATAAGTTAGATATTCATTTCACAGTGTACACAGATTCAGTTATTATAACAAGTTTTTATTTTGAGAGTACTTAAACTAGTGCTGGACTTGTCAGGCAGTTCTTTGATCATGTAAATGTTCTTTTCTCGCTTTTTGTATTCACCTAATTTTTTCTTGTAGTAGTAGTAGCCCCTTTATTGTCACTAGTCACAAGTACCAGTGAAATTAGCCATCAACCTGTCCATACATACACAACATACATATATGACAAGGGGGTAGACAGGACAGGAAGACAGGGAATTGAAGAAAATTACAGCATAACATGAGGAAGGTGAGGCGAAAAAAAATCCCCAAACTATGCTCCTTGGGGAGTACAGTGTGAGAACAGGAAAAACACCTCAGCAACAACAAAAGCACATACAACATAGATACACGACTTTGCAACAGGGGAAGTAATCCAGCTCCAGCAGGCAGCCATCCGGTCCCACAGCCATTTTCCCGGCGCTGGTCACAGACCCGCCTGTCAGGCTGGCGGTTCAAAGCGACGGAGGCGAGGGATCGGGGGTGGGGAGGTGAGTGCATATCTTTATGTGTGTGTGTATGTGTAATAGTTTGTAATCAGCAGGTGTCTGTAGAATGGGGGAGGAACGCAAGAGCGTCTCACTGCAGTGCTCTTCCCAGGGTAGATTTTCCAGCAGCAGTCTTGTCGAGGCCAGTGCTGTTACAGGGGAGCCAAAAAAGATAAGATTGCGATTCAATATATGTTTAGTCTTGGGGCGAGTAACCGCATTCCAATTCCACGGCTACTCTCTCTGTCCATTCTGATCTCCAATACCATCAATTTTCCTTTGCAAAGCCGTGAGCTTCTCCATGATAGAATCCATATTGCGGTTGATAGTCTCAGTCTCAATGCTGACCGCTCTTCCCACAGCTTCAATCATGACGGGCAGCCTTGTGAGGCTTTGAATAGCTGTTCCCGTTTTCTGAATTCTTCGATAACCCAGGGCAAAACCTAATCCAATCAGCAAAATACCTGTTATCATGGTTCCGAATAGGTAGATATCTTCAATGTCCTCCACGGAAAGAGCAGCTAGACATACGATTTCACCACCTCTCCCACGCATCCCTCGTATAGCCCGCTGCGAACGTCCCGTCCGGACAAACAGGTTCCCCAGAACCCAGACTTCTTGTTGAGAAGATGGTGTCAATTGCGTTGAGAGACCAGTTGATCAAATCCATAATCTTTCAGTTTGGAGAGCCGTGCAGAGAGAGTCTCTCAATAGATGAGACGAGACAAAGAGAGCAAGCAGGGAAAATAAGGCGAGGACGGGGAGTGACAAAATGCGACTGCCTCCGTTGAGTGCCAAAGTAATAGTGTTGTGTGGGTATGGCCATTTGTCTGACTTTCGTTGTCATCCGCTTCCAGCTATTTTTAGCTGTCCAAAACAATTAATTTTGCTGCTTGATATTGCAAACTAGTGTGTCTAAGCATATTTGTTTTAATATATAATATTAGTTATGAAAACACTGGTTTGTAGCACAAGCTGTTTTACAGTTTACTGCACCTTTGTATCTCGTAATAATTTATTTGATGTTTAAAAATGTGTTCCTGTGACTCAGTGGCAGCGCAAAAGGTTGTGGGTTCAATTCCCAGGGAACACATGTACTGATAATAAATGTATAGCCTGAATGCACTGTATGTAGCTTTGGATAAAAGCATCTGCTAAATCCATAAATGTCAATAATCATGTCGTTATAATTAGTAACTTGTGTGTTAATTAAATTGTGATTTCATAAAAAAACTAAAATTGTAGTGTTCAAATATGTTGATATTTAATGAATCTCCATTCTTATTCAAAAGACATTTGATATTTCACACTGACACTGAAGAGCATGTAACTCATTCTGGCTAAAGGTGAGGACGGTTTCTTCTTTCATGAAGGAGGAACTCTTACCGTTATATTCTCATACACAGGTTCAGTCACATCACAATCTTTATGTCTGTCATGATGAGGTTTGGGAGGATTCATCTTTGCCGTTAAAACAGAATAGAGAGATCATAAAGAACTAATGTCTGAAAACAACTTTTTAAGTTGCCAGTTCAGTTTCCATAATCAGTAAACCATCAATAACCAAATCTATTTCTCACCTGAGACTCCACTGATTCATTTCTCTTTTTCATCCACCTGCTTCTCCTTTAAAACAATGAATATAACACTCATTAGAATATGTAGAATATATCATATGCTATCATAGAACAAAGTGTTAACAGCAGACAATAAACACAGTGGTAAACAAACATGTGTGTATTACAGCATTATGTCCTGAGCAGATGCGACATGTGTTTCCAGATTCAAGCTATTTGTCTGACCATCAATTACAGCCATAAATGAATCAATGCAACCAGTCAGAATATCTGTGGCCAGATTTACTAAACAGAGCAGATTAGCACGAGAGCACAATACCACAACAGTGCTGATGGGAGTGGATAGTTCTACTGACAATATATTTCCATAATGACCAAGATCTACAAAATGGGTTGAGACATGCTTTTTGGTGGTAAATAATAGTGCCGCAAACACCAGTAAACTGCCTTCCTGAAAACCTTAGTAAATCACGTGCGTGATTCATTTAAATACTGTCCCATAAATGTTGCATCTGAAAGTGAAACTGCTACAAGTCCATTTGTCCTTTTTATCACCAATTTTTTACTGATTCTCTGTAATTGACTGTACAGTACATATTAATAAATCATACTTTTTGAATACTTCATGTGAGAGACTTTGGATATCTTACCAAATTAGAAATATAACAATACCAACTGCAGCTCCACAAATCACTCCAATGAATATGTACAATATCACCAAATGTCCTACAACTGAGACAACAGGGTAAAACATCAGAAAACAATAATTTTATTTAGTTTAGAAAGAGTAATGTGAGCAAATAAGCTGCTCTACCTTTAATAGAAACAGAGACAAACGCTGATCTCTGAGATCCATATTGATTCTGAGCCTCACAATAGTAGCGTCCACTGTGACTGGAGTTAAAGCTGGAGATGATGAAACTCTGTCCAGATCCAACAGCTGAGCTTTGATTCTCTTTAAACCAGCTGAAGTTCAGAGCAGGAGGATTTGAGTCACTGTTACAGTTCAGAGTCACTGAATCTCCCTCCTTTATTTCAGCAGACGCACTGATGGACACCGAGACGCTCTTTGGAGGATCTAGAGGTTAAACAACATACTTTTCTTATTTATTATTTGTTTGATGGAAAAACATGCTAGATAATTGGTTGAATAATATAAGAAATATATATATTTAGAGAGTAACAAGCCAACTCATTTTGACTGAGTAACTACTTTTTTCAAGTAACTAGTAAAGTAACGCATTACTTTTTAATTTACTAGAAAATATCTGAGTTACTTTTTCTCCATTTATTGATGACAGTGCGCCGTGTGAACATGATCTTACTGTAGATCTGATCTAGACTAAATATGAATGTGTATTAATTCATCCCACTCGCAAAAAACAGATTCAGTATTCATCAAAAATGAATTAAAACAGTGAAATACAAACTCAGAATATGACGCAAACCTGCAATAATTAAATATGTTAAATAACACAAATATATCTAATCTCATTTTATTAACCGATGTGTTTGCTGCTGACCTTTGATGATCAGTTCAACCATATTAATAATAAAAAATGACTTTAGATAAACTAACAATGTGCTTCGTTAGAAGAGTGTTGATCTTCTCCTGTGTTCTTCTGTACAGACGTGATTTACTCGTCCTTCAGTCTGAGGTTTATTCATTACACTTTTTGGTGTGAAAGGCTTTTATATTTGCTATAAATATAACTTCTTGTATTAAAAACAAACAATCAAGCCCTGCTCATATTTAAAAAATAACGCGAAAGTTATGCAAAAGTAATGTAACGTATTACTTTCCATAAAAAGTATCTAAGTAACATAATTAGTTACTTTTTTTAGGGAGTGACGCAATATTGTAATGCATTACTTTTAAAAGTAACTTTCCCCCGACACT
Organism: Oxygymnocypris stewartii; assembly: GCA_003573665.1. NCBI lineage: Eukaryota > Metazoa > Chordata > Actinopteri > Cypriniformes > Cyprinidae > Oxygymnocypris > Oxygymnocypris stewartii. The sequence goes on from QVTF01000604.1 coordinate 117,498, forward strand.
GCTACTCACACATGACAGTGATGCAGAGAGATTTAGTGATTGGTTGTCTGGATGAAGTATCTACTCACACATGACAGTGACGCTGAGAGATTTAGTGATTGGTTGTCTGGATGAAGTATCTACTCACACATGACAGTGACGCAGAGAGATTTAGTGATTGGTTGTCTGGATGAAGTATCTACTCACACATGACAGTGACGCTGAGAGATTTAGTGATTGGTTGTCTGGATGAAGTATCTACTCACACATGACAGTGACGCTGAGAGATTTAGTGATTGGTTGTCTGGTTGAAGTATCTACTCACACATGACAGTGACGCAGAGAGATTTAGTGATTGGTTGTCTGGATGAAGTATCTACTCACACATGACAGTGATGCAGAGAGATTTAGTGATTGGATTTAGGTTGTTCTGGTTGAAGTATCTACTCACACATGACAGTGACGCTGAGAGATTTAGTGATTGGTTGTCTGGTTGAAGTATCTACCTCACACATGACAGTGACGCTGAGAAGATTTAGTGATTGGTTGTCTGGTTGAAGTATCTAACTCACACATGACAGTGACGCAGAGAGATTTAGTGATTGGTTGTCTGGATGAAGTATCTACTCACACATGACAGTGACGCTGAGAGATTTAGTGATTGGTTGTCTGGTTGAAGTATCTACTCACACATGACAGTGACGCAGAGAGATTTAGTGATTGGTTGTCTGGATGAAGTATCTACTCACACATGACAGTGACGCTGAGAGATTTAGTGATTGGTTGTCTGGATGAAGTATCTACTCACACATGACAGTGACGCAGAGAGATTTAGTGATTGGTTGTCTGGATGAGTATCTACTCACACATGACAGTGATGCAGAGAGATTTAGTGATTGGTTGTCTGGATGAAGTATCTACTCACACATGACAGTGATGCAGAGAGATTTAGTGATTGGTTGTCTGGATGAAGTATCTACTCACACATGACAGTGATGCAGAGAGATTTAGTGATTGGTTGTCTGGATGAAGTATCTACTCACACATGACAGTGATGCAGAGAGATTTAGTGATTGGTTGTCTGGATGAAGTATCTACTCACACATGACAGTGACGCAGAGAGATTTAGTGATTGGTTGTCTGGATGAAGTATCTACTCACACATGACAGTGATGCAGAGAGATTTAGTGATTGGTTGTCTGGATGAAGTATCTACTCACACATGACAGTGACGCTGAGAGATTTAGTGATTGGTTGTCTGGATGAAGTATCTACTCACACATGACAGTAATGCAGAGAGATTTAGTGATTGGTTGTCTGGATGAAGTATCTACTCACACATGACAGTGACGCTGAGAGATTTAGTGATTGGTTGTCTGGTTGAAGTATCTACTCACACATGACAGTGATGCTGAGAGATTTAGTGATTGGTTGTCTGGATGAAGTATCTACTCACACATGACAGTGACGCTGAGAGATTTAGTGATTGGTTGTCTGGATGAAGTATCTACTCACACATGACAGTGACGCTGAGAGATTTAGTGATTGGTTGTCTGGATGAAGTATCTACTCACACATGACAGTGACGCAGAGAGATTTAGTGATTGGTTGTCTGGTTGAAGTATCTACTCACACATGACAGTGACGCTGACAGCAGGAGAGGGCAGGTGTTGATGTTCTCTGACAGCGCAGCTGTAACGGCCAGAATCACTGCGCTCTGACTGAAGCTGGAGTGTTTCGCTCTGGATCTGTAAAGTCTGGCCGTTTTTATACCAGATGAATCCGTCTGTTAGACTGCATGTGGTTTCACAGGTCAGATTGACTGCTTCTTTCTCCATCACCAGCTGTGGTGCCTTTACCTGAAGAGCTGGAGAAACTTTAAGACGAATTCCTTTACCAATCCATTGTTTTACTTCAATTTCAGTTACAAATCTGAAACAATACGCTCCCTCGTCATTTTCAGTGACTTTGTGCAGTATGAGGACGGAAGTTTTTTTCTGTCTGTCTTCAATGTATTTAACCCTGTCTTCATACTCGGGATATTCTTTTAAACTTTTAATCTGTAAATCTGGCATCTTTATCCAGAAAGTATCGATCAATTTATACTGCTGAGGGTACGTATACGAGCATGACATGTTTACTGTGGATCCTTTAAGAGCACATATTGATTTAGTTTCATAAATCACATTCCAGTCTTCTCCAAAAACTCCTGAAACACAAACATATTGACAATCAGCTGTGAAGCTTGAGTTTTTGAAAATGTAAATAATATCAATCAGTTGTTGTGAAATGAGTGAGAAATGCAGATGAGTATGAACAGTGTTGGGAAAAAAAATCACAAATTGTCATGGCACAAACATGAAAAAAACTGAACAAGAAGCACATAAATATGCAGACAACAATATAAGATCCAACTAAGACGATAATAAACAACTTAATATGATCAAATAATTCATCATACAATTTCTAAATTTCACTCTTCTTGCTAAATTCGTCTAATTTCAATTTGCGCTCCTCCCTCTTAAGCCACGCCCTCTAAAGACGTGAGCCTGATGTCAACAGACATGAACACACAAAGTGATTGACAGGTAAAGAGCATTTCTGATTGGGTAAAAAGCGGGGCTAAAGTATAAGAGATATTTAATGTGTGCTATTTCAGAAAACATTTTAAAGTGATGCTGTAACATCTGTGACTCACCAGAAATCATGAGCAGAAAGATGAGAGGAAGAGGAAGAGTCATTCTGACCTTCATCACCACTGCAATATTCACAACAAATGAGATTATTTCACAACAGTTGTTAGGTACAGTATACAGCAGGGGCATCATGCACTTATTATTTTTGAGGGGGCACAGGAGGTGGGGTGGGGGAGTTGTCACACCAGTAGGCTAATGTTTTACTTAATTTTAATTTTTTTAGGCTATTCGAAATATTCCCAATAATTAAACTGTAAGTAAATGCATTTTGTACCTTGATATATCATGTTAGTTAATCTATAACGGGCGATGGGCAAATTAGCCTAATGTTCTATTAGAGTCATTATATGGACATTTCTGTCCCAAGCCTTTACAGAAATATATCAGAAATAACTTTTCTATATCAGAAAGCTATCAAATATATGATGTAAATGACATTTCATATGAAGCTTTTAGTTGAACTCACTGGTATGACCTGCTTTACTGTTAGGTAATTGTAAAAAAAAATTATAAATAGAAAACATACAAATGGATTAAACTACTTAATTTAGTGATTATACCATGATTGACAGCATGTGGTTTAATACCTTGCAAAGGCCATGTTGTAAAATGTATTTTTCAGAAAAATCTTAAATGGTGATACTGTCACTGGTGTCACCTGACCTTCCTTATATGGGGAAATAAATGCATTTATGTATATTCATAAAATCAAAAGCTAATCGAATGTGGTCTCATTTTAAATGTTAGAAAATAAATAATTTTAAAGACATTGCCATACCAAATGTGGAAATTTCTGTAGAATGGCACATTAACTACACATAAAATACGTATTTTTACTTAAGCAGCACAAATGGGTGTCATGCCTTAAAATATTTTTAATATCTGACTTTGTATTTAACGTGCATTTAATAAAAAATATGTTGTAAGTTACTGATTATAACACTTTCATTGTACAGAAACACAGCAAAGGACATTTACATTACATCATCGAAGAACATTATCATTTCATTATCAAGACTTCAGTCTGAAAAACTCCCGTTATAATTGAAGCTGTTTGACTGTGAAATGAATATTGTACACACTTTTGCACTTTGTTTCTGATGAGAGTCAGAGCGTGCACCCTGAACTCATCTGAACGTCTCTGATTGGTCATTGCATTCATAAGCTCAACAGAATCATGTGTGATTGGTTATAATGCGCAGAGCTGTATAAACAGGTCTGTCTCTGGCTCAGCCAGTGAACACAAATATGAATTTAGCAGCTGATTATATGACACACTGAACGTTCTAATCATACACGATACAATGTGATTGTATCAAATATAAGAAATATGTTTTGGCTATTATTTGTCTTTTGGAAGCTCCTTTCAAAATCCACTTGGATCAAAAATCAGAGGGGGCACGTGCCCTCACTTTGAATGGGCATGACGCCTCTGGTATACAGCATGGTAACAATCACTGTCAATCTATGTTAGTGAAGTTATGCACATTAGTGAATTCATATACTTAATAGCAGGTAATTTGTTTTTAATCAACTCATTTATTTGATGCAATCATTTCTTGTCCAACAGAGGCTTATGTGTTGATCTATTGAAGAGTTGTATTATATCAGATCATGTGTGTCAGAGATCCATACACACTTCATGAATAACAGTAATCAAACAATATTTAGTCCTGTAGGACTCTGGGTTTTTAGATGTCCAGCATCTACAAAGGACATTTCTTTATTCTTCACATATTTACATAACTTAAATTAAAATTATGAATTAAATAATATGTAAAATCTCTCATACCTTGTTCGCAGTGACTTTGATCAGTTGTACACTGAGTAAATGTTGAGTTTGGAATATGTTACACAAGTTAAGATAATCTGTCAGTGATTATAATAACTTCCAGTTTCTATGCAAATGTGTTTTGTATGTGACTCTGCTGAATATAAAAACTTCTCCATATTCATAAAATGACCATTCCTTGTAAATGTCAACTCAAAACAGTTTTATTTGTATTGCATTTCATAATTATTTTAAAATAGCTTTATGCATGTCAATGTATAAACGTCTTTAGTGAACAGGAATCTAACATTCAAACAGAACATCTAGGCTGCATTAAAGGACTTTTAAAAATACTAAGCATTATTCTTTATAATTGATTGGTCCGGACAGTTGGCTCAACAAAGGTATCCAATGCTGGATGAAGGTTTCCTGCATGTTCAGTCTTTTCAGTGGACAAAGTAATATAATTTCAATAAAATTCTAATCTGACTCCATTTTATTATGATCTCAAGTTTAGGTTAGAATGCCAATTATTATTGATCATGCATAGGATAATTTATCTAGACATCTGCTTATTCAATTTAAGTCTTTAATCTTGTACTTGTTGATTCGGATTCCTATGACACTTAGGGTCTTGTATACGAGTATACGGATCTCATAATCACAAACTAGTCTTGGTCACTAGACAGAGGTAATTGACTAATACTATTTAGACAGCCAACCCATTCTTGTTCATTCTAAAAGTACTTGTATTTAGTCCCCATAGAGCTGTCATGATCACTATTATAGAAGCCAACCAACATTACCTGCTCTGATAATAGTTTTAGTACACTTAGCTAGAGTAATCTCTTTTTAATCCACCTGCTTCTCCTTTAAAACAATGAATATAACAGTGGGAAGAATATTCATATAAATATGTTATTGTGGAACAAAGTGTAATCAGCTGACTATAAAGCAGAGGGAAAGACAAAATGTCAGTATGACATCACAATATCCTTAGTGAGCAGGTGCGACATGAAATGATTCCAGCTTCAAGTAATTATTCTGACCAACAATTACAACCAAAAATGAATCGGTACAGCCAATCAAAACATTTCATGTTTAAATAGTTTATGTTAGAGATTTTGGACCAATCAACACACAAGGGTACTGATGGCCAAACTAAATATTTCTGTAGTCTGTGTGCACTACGGGATATGGCGCTTCTTGGGTAAATGTTTGTGATGTTGGGTTAAATGGAGATAGCTGAACTCACAAAGTGAAGCTACAATCAATGTTTATTTACAATGAGAAACAGTACAGAACCACATTGCATGTATCTTGGTGCAGTCGTCCAAGGTGTTCTCTGTATTTGTGTTTATTTATTAAATTACTGCACTAAAATGTAGTGATGGGAGAAACCAACCTTGTGACGCTTCGAATCAATTGAACCAGTTGCTTCGCAATACGATACATTGTTTCTAATCACTCGGAAAACACCACATGCTGGTCTAACCATGTAAACACAACAAAAACTCATGTCCAAACATGCATAAAAACAGCTTTTACAAACCCAATGCAATATGTGAAGTGTGCCACCAGAGAGAAGAGCATATTAGATCATGTATATTGCTATATTAAGCAAGCATACAGGGCATTGCCACAACCACACATAGGTCAGTCTGACCATCTGTCACTGCACCTTATACGAGCCTTCACCCCTTGTAGGAGACAAACAAAGCCCATCAGAAGACTGATCAGCACTTGGCCGGATAATGCTCTCTCACAGTTACAAGACTGTTTCATTAGTACAGAGTGGAGTGTTTTTGAAAATCAGGACCTGGAAGAATACACATGTGCTGTTCTGGGATACATTTCATTCTGCACTGAGAACGTCACTGTTAAAAAACATCTTAAAATTTTGCCATACCAAAAGCCATGGATGATGGGGGGAGTCTGAATTCTTATACGTGACCGTAACATTGCATAGAGATCTGGGGACAGAGCACAGTATAGCATGGCCCGAGCGAATTTGAAGTGGGGCATTAAAGTTATAAAGAAGTTACACAAACAAAAGATTGAGGGGCATTTCATCGATGGGGATCCAATGAGGGCATGGCAAGGGATACAGTACATGACCAACTATGAGGGTTGTAATATTACACCTGTCCACACTGATGCATTGCTGGCAGAGGAACTAAACATTTTCTTTGCCCGTTTTGAAGAAAACGGACTGAGTGCACCTCCGCCGAGGAGTTCAAGGTTTTTTTATTCGTTACATACTCAATTATACAGGATATAATCGGTAGTGAAATGTAAGTCAGGTCAGGTCCGCTCAATGGACAGTGCAAAATATGTAACACAACACAAGAGTATATATATATAGGTAAAAAAGAAAAAAGAAACAGTGAAATTTGCAATAAAATAAAATGTGCACTACAGTATACTTGTTACATTGAAATTGGATCCAAGCTTTTGGATCCAAATGCAGTTTTAATATAAAGAGTAGTCAAACAGGCAGAGGTCATATACCAGCAGAACAGTATCCAAATGGGCAAGGCAAACAGGAAATCCAGGTAATAGGTAAAAAGGTCAGGGCATGAAGCTAACAATCAAAAAACAAGAATAACCAACAATGGTCAGGAACACGACAAGGCAGGACTAGCAACCTAGAAACAGGGAAAACACTTAGTACTGTATGCAGATAGATATAACAATACTGGGCCCAGAATGCTGGGTCAGAATGGCTTAAATAGTGTCCATGTTATTGAAAACTGGTGAGGATGTAATCAATGAGCATGGAAATGGAGTTCAAGATAAAGTCTATGTGGTGTGTATGTGTTTGGCGACCTCTGGTGGTGAGCCAAGAGACCAACTGTGACATAGCCCCTCCCCAAGGAGCGGCTTTCAGGTGCTCTCCATGAAACAGTACAGGCGAGTAATGGAGCAAGGGCGGAACAGGTGCAGGATGTGTAGTGTTGGTAGGCCTTGTTCGTGTGGAGACAGAGGACTGATGCAAAGCCAGTGAAGCATAGAGCCAGAGTGGAACTGTAGACCACCAGAGCATAGTTGACAACCACCATGGTGGATCAGGTAGGACAGGAGAACTCCAGAGCGTAGCAAGAAACGACCATGGTGGAGCAGGTGGAGCCGAGTACCACCAGAGCATAGTTGACAACTGATGCAAGACTGGATCAGGCGAGACTGGAGACCTCCAGAGCATAGCAAGAGATGACCACAATGGATCAGGAAGCCACAGCAGCGACCGAGACCTGAGAGACACAAAAACATAAAACCTGGACAGTCTATTTATGGACCCAAGGACCGAAACCTGGGATTCACACAGTTCGGGGATGATCATTTGGGAAGAAAATTCACAACAAGCCTCCTTGGCCGTAATGGACAGAGCTGAGAGTGCATTAATGGCCTCTGTGATAGACCAGGCTGAAAGTTCGCTAACGGTCAGTTCAGAGCAGGGCGAGAGTTCATGTACAGCCTCGTTTACTGCAACAGGACTGACAGACGGTTCAAAAATAGTCTCTTTGGCATGGACCGGGTTAACAGACATTGGACATTCAGAAATGTCAAAATCAAGGTCATTGCTCAAGACTGGACAAGCAGACAGTTCATCTTTAGAATCATTGGTAGCATCAGAGCGAGCAGACAGTTCGTCATCAGAATCTCTAGTAGAAGCTGAGAAAAAAAACAATTCATGAATTGGACTCACCAACGCGAAAGGAGTTGCAGCATGTGCCAACCACCCCAGAGAATCTGCAGCATTCGTCACCTTCTCAGAACACTCTGCAGCAAGCACAGCCCCTTCGGGGATCTCCACTACTTGTGCCGGCCTCTCGGAACACTCTGTAGCGAGAGCAGCCATCTCTGACGCATCTGTGGCGAGTGCCGCTATTTTGGGAATCTCCACTGCATTCACCACCATCTCTAAAGAATCTGTAGCAGGCGTGGCCATCTCAGTAATCTCTGTAGTGAGCATCGTTGTCTCCGAGGTATCTGCAGCAGGCGTCGCCATCAAGGTACAATCTGTTGCGCACGTAATCCTCTTGGAGCTCTCTGCAGCGTGCACAGCCCAGACACACCACAAAGCGATCCCCATTATAGGGAGCACTGTGGACACGGGCATGATTTCTGGGACAGAAGGGCTTGTGAGCGTTGGTTTAAAAATCCCTGCCGTGTACACTGACATCAACACGGAATCCTCCAAACTGGCAATCAGTCTCTGACGCCTAGTAACTGACCTTATTGCTCTGGATTCGTCGATCGTCGCATGAAAAGGCTTCGATGTGACAGCTGAGGCATGACATGGCTCTGAGAGATTAGCTGTGACATGGCAAGACTCTGGATCTATAACTGTGACTGAATGAAATGAAACCATTTACTGGGGAGTGCACTGCTGTTTCCACCATTACGGGTGTGTTGAACTGTAGCCGACTAAGTTCTGCAGTAACAGGAACTTGTTGGTATTGCCCCCCCCCCCCAAAAAAAAATGTTTAGGGGTCTTAATGTCCTCGACCTCACCCACAGTAAAGGGAGATCCACAAAACTGTAGGACAAAATCAATATACTGTGCCAGAGTCCAATCTGGGTTCTCATCTGACAAATTTAAGCTGATAACTAGATCAAGGCCACTCCAGATACAGTCCTTCAATAAAAAGTCCTCTCCGGGAACAAGGTGGCTATATAATAAAAAATCCTCTACATAAGCCTCGATATTAGGACCCCTCTGAAAAATAGCACAAAGTCTCTTTAAAGGGTCACAATGAGTACCTTGACTGGGGCGCATGGTGAAAACTGCTGGATCCTAGGGGCTTAGTATTCTGTTACGTTGAAATTGAGACAGAAGCGTTTGAATCCAAATGCAGTTTTAATATAAAGAGTAGTCAAACAGGCAGAGGTCATATACCAGCAGAACATTATCCAAATGAGCAAGACAAACGGGAAATCCAGGTAATAGGTAAAAAGGTCAGGGCATGAAGCTAACAATCAAAAAACAAGAACAACCAACAATGGTCAGGAACACGACAAGGCAGGACTAGCAACCTAGAAACAGGGAAAACACTTAGTACTGTATGCAGATAGATATAACAATACTGGGCCCAGAATGCTGGGTCAGAATGGCTTAAATAGTGTCCATGTTATTGAAAACAGTTGAGGATGTAATCAATGAGCATGATGGGAAATGGAGTTCAAGATAAAGTCCATGTGGTGTGTATGTGTTTGGCGACCTCTGGTGGTGAGCCAAGAGACCAACTGTGACAATACTGTGGACTTCATAAATAATATTATAAGCAGGGGTGTGCATAAAGAATGTGGGGATCCTTACTAAGATCCATAAACTTTCCTTGACCAAAGCCATCATCCCCATCTGCCTAAAAACATCTGTTATCATCCCTGTCTCTAAAACCACCACAGACTGCAGCTTGAATAACTTTAGGCCTGTTGCTCTGACATCAGTGCTGATGAAGTTCTTAGAGACTGGTCTTGTGCCACATTAAGGCCTGCCTCCCACCGTCATTTGATCCCTATCAGTTTACCTATAGGGCAAACCGCTCCACAGAGGACGCTATCGTCATTACCCTCCACACTGCTCTCAGTCACCTAGAGCATGCAGGAAACTATGTAAGGCTGCTTTTCATAGATTTTAGCTCAGCCTTTAACACCATTATTCCTGATATCCTAAACAATAAATTACTGGATCTGCAGCTTCCACCCTCTACTTTTGCCTGGATAAAGGACTTCTTAACCAATAGACAACACCTGTGAAATTTGGCTCTCATGTATCCTCTTCCCTCACACTCAGCACCGATTCACCCCAGGGCTGTGTGCTGAGTCCACTCCTGTACGATCTCTATACTTACGACTGTGTTTCAACCCATCCAACAAACAAAATTATAAAATTTGCAGATGATACGACAGTGGTCGGTCTTATCTCAGGAGGGGATGAGACGGCATACAGAGAAGAGGTGAGTCATCTAATAGATTGGTGCACACATAAATCATCTTCAGTTACACACCACAAAAACCAAGAAGGTCATCATTGACTTTAGGAAATATAGGGGGGGATCATGCCCCCCTCTACATAAATGGAGATTGTGTAGAGAGAGTCACAGCTTTTAAGTTCCTTGGAGTACATATTTCAGAGACTCTTTCCTGGACCATCAACATCTCAGCACTGACAAAGAAGGCCCAGCAGCGCCTTCACTTTCTGAGAGTACTCAGAAAAAGTGGGTTGGAACAAAGGTTTCTGGTGTTCTTTTATCAGTCTACTATCCAGAGTGTGTTCACCTATTCCATCACGGCGTGGTATGCTGGGAGTTCGGCTGGAGACAAGAAGTCATTACAGAGGTTCATAAATTTAGCTCAAAAGATCATCGGTTGCCCTCTACGCTCCCTAGAGGAGACTTCCAGTAACAGGTGCCTCAAGAGGGCCGGGTCCATTATGTCAGACTCCTCCCATCCAGCCCACCATATACTTGATCTGTTGCCCTCAGGCAGGTGCTTCAGATCGATTAAAACTCGAACCTCTAGACTCAGGGACAGTTTCTTCCCATGGGCCATAAGAACACTAAATAATCCAACAATTAATTAATTATTTATTTATTTATGGTTGTGCTGATGATTTTAACTTTAATTTTAGTAACTTATTATGAAATGACCTATGGTATTTTTAATGTTGTATTATGTGTTTTCTAAATTGCACTAAGGGGGGTTGCATTGTAATTTTGTTGTATTTTAATACAAGGACAATACACTGAACTGAACTGAATCAATATCACATACACATCTTACCAAGTTAGCAACATCAAGACGATAACGGCAGCTCCACAAATCACTCCAATGAATATGTATAACATCCCCAGACATCCTACAACTGAGACAACTGAGTAAAATATCAGAACAGATTCATTTTATTCAGTTTAGAAAGAGTAATGTGAGCGAATAAGCTGCTCTGCCTTTAATAGAGATGGAAACAGACGCTGATCTCTGAGATCCATATTGATTCTGAGCCTCACAATAGTAGCGTCCACTGTGACTGGAGTTAAAGCTGGAGATGATGAAACTCTGTCCAGATCCAACAGCTGAGCTTTGATTCTCTTTAAACCAGCTGAAGTTCAGAGCAGGAGGATTTGAGTCACTGTTACAGTTCAGAGTCACTGAATCTCCCTCCTTTATTTCAGCAGACGCACTGATGGACACCGAGACGCTCTTTGGAGGATCTAGATGTTAAACATGTTTTTTATTAATATATCATATATGTTTATTTGTTTGTTGAATACAAATAGAACAAAATAGGGATGTTGCAGTTTAATTTTGCACTTTAAGCACTATTTATATTTAAGCACTAAGATAACTATTTATCTGCATCTGGTATTGCAACAACTAATGATTATATTTAAGCTACAAAACACATTTTAGAATTAGACTTTAAATTTAACTAAGCGATATTAGTTACTTTTTTCGCTTTTTTGAATTCAGCACGTCAATCATTTAAAGGTGTTGAATTCAAGACCTGCCCTCTACATATCAGCCAACCCCACGTCAGGAAAAATGACTGACAGGCTGAGAGTGCTTTTGAAGTGCATGCTTTACAAATGCAATACATCATTATAACAACTGTGACTCACCAGACACCAAGAGCAGAAAATTCAGAGAAAGAAGAGTCATTCTAACACTCATCACCACTTGAACCACCACAACTCTATAAATAAACACAAAAATACACACATCCACTTTATAAACACCACGGTTAGTGGTGGACTAGAGTTTTCAGTTCTTGCTTGAAGGATAGGGGTGGGAAGATCATTCCACCAGTTAGGAACGGTGAACAAGAATGTTCTGGAGAGTGATTATGAGCCTCTCTGTGATGGTACCACGAGGCATTGCTCACCAGCAGATCTCAGGCTTCTGGAAGGGATGTAGATTTGTAATAGTGAGTGGAAGTAGGTGGGTGCTGAGCCTGTGGTTGTTCTATATGCAAGCATCAGTGTCTTGAACTTGATGCGAGCTGCAACCGGGAGCCAGTGCAGGGAGATATAGAGAGGTGTAACATGGGCTTTTTTGGGCTCGTTGAAGACCAGTCGTGCCGCTGCATTCTGAATCCTTTGTAGAGGTTTGATTGTGTTTGATGGAAGTCCAGCCAGAAGAGCATTGCAGTAGTCCAGCCTGGAAATGACAAGGACCTGGACTAGAAGTTGTACAGCATGCTCCATTACAAAGGGCCTGATCTTTCTGATGTTGTGAAGTGCAAACCTGCAAGATCGAGCAGTCTGTGGAATGTGGTCTTTGAAGGTCAGCTGATCATCAAAGATTACACCAAGATTTTTGACTGTACTTGATGGGGCAACTGTAGAAGAACCCAGCTGGATGGTGAAATCGTGCTGTAAAGCTGGAGTGGCAGGGAAAACAAGAAGCTCAAATACAACAGCGTATTGCAGCCGTGGAACCCAGTAACCACACTTGGCCAGAGATTGCAGATTCTGACCGACCTAAAAAACCTCAGCATCCATCTAAAAGCCTCTTTGACCGGAGGCAGGTAAATCAACTCATCAGTGTAAAGCTTGTTGCCTTCCATTGTCATTTTTTGGTAAGTTTAATTAATTTTAAATTGTTAAAATTATAGTTACAAGTGCCTTTGTGTGAATGTCACTAACGACATCAATACTCTCAAAAAAAAAAAAAATAGATATCTGAAAAAATATGTCTTATGAGCAGGTAGCTGTAAATTATTATAACTCGGTTCTGCTATTTATAGGCAAATAGACCAGAGAAGGTACATTGTCATAATGTTGTCATAATGAAAACAAAGACTTTCTGACTGTAAAAACATAATGTATTTAGCAATAAAATCACACAGTATGAACACACAAAAACAAATATCTGTTCTACATTGATTGTAAAAAGCGAGAGCTAAAAGGCCTTTGACTATTACATGTCTGAGTGGCGTCCATGTGTGAGAGTAGAGTGAAGACCGTGTGTGTGATGTTCACAATCAATTAAGATCATAATAAACAAGCGGATTTTAAATGGAAAGCCATTCATGTCTAAACAGCAGAACAGTCCCATAAATGTGTAAATGGATGAAATCAAGCAGAGAGTGAGCTGGAACATGACTTATGCTGAACTCAAATCCAGGTCTCACACGAGCATCAGTGACGCGGATCGAACACATGTTCTTCATTTGACTGAGCTGTAGATCACGTCCTCAGATCTGGGGAGGAAGTAAATGAATATGTTAATATGGCACCAGCAGGTGACAATCCATCACTTCGACAAAACAAAGCAAGAGGTCTGATTAAGAATTGAATAAGTTTCTTTTGGGTTCACATGAATCATTTCTCACCTGTTGGCATCAGACGGATGCTGCATCTCAACGGTCTCTTCAGACTTGTTCATGTCTTTGTTTTTGAAGTGATGGACACTGGCATACTGAATCTCTTCAGCATCTCCAGAGTCTTTTTCTGTTTGTTCTCTCCCAGAGCGTTTGGCTTTCTTCACTTTAATGTTGGCATACAGATCATCCCTGTGATTGGCTGATACTAGAGAATACACTGGGACGTCATTGGTCGGAGACGTTTCTGCTGATCTGCCCACACGATCATCCTGCTGTTTTATCAAATAATAATCACACAGTTATCATAAGATCAATCTGAAATATTTGATCAAATGTTAGTCAAGCAACAGTACATGACTTTTTAAGTCTTAATTTTTACAGTCAAATATAATATGTATATCGTGATACTTCTGCTTTTGTAGATTGAGGTATGTATTATCAAACTTGCCTGATTTTGTCTGACAACTTCAGCTCCACCGTCTCTTTTCTTCCTGGAAATTTTGTTACAAAATACTGAACAGTAAGTAACATTTTAAATTTTACAATAAGTTTAACAAATCCTGTATTTGTGTTAACTTGTGAAATGACTTTGTAATGCAGGAGCTCACTTCATAAACACAATGATGATGACGATGATGATGATGATCAATGCTCCACATCCCGTCACAATCCCAGTAAGTGTGTGTAGAGCAGCTCTCTGAACCCCTGAAACAAGATGTTCATGAAGATCGTTTCACAAGAGAGACAGATGAAACTCAAAGAATGTCTGTTTATAGTGAATACCTTTAACAGAGACAGACGCTGATCTCTGAGATCCATATTGATTCTGAGCCTCACAATAGTAGCGTCCACTGTGACTGGAGTTAAAGCTGGAGATGATGAAACTCTGTCCAGATCCAACAGCTGAGCTTTGATTCTCTTTAAACCAGCTGAAGTTCAGAGCAGGAGGATTTGAGTCACTGTTACAGTTCAGAGTCACTGAATCTCCCTCCTTTATTTCAGCAGACGCACTGATGGACACCGAGATGTTCTTTGGAGGATCTGAAAAGACAAAAGTGTAAAATGACATACATTCAAACAAATAATAAAAAAAAATCAGCCAGATCTGACCAAAGATAAAGATAAACTTACACATGACATTCACAGTCACAGCCGCAGAGACATTAGATCCATGTTCATTTCTAGCAGAGCAGTAAAAGTTTGCACTGGCTTCAGACTTAATGTTGGTGATGCTGTAGGTGTCACCGGATTTCACAAATGTTTCTCCTTTAAACCAGCTGAAGTTCAGAGCAGGAGGATTTGAGTCACTGTTACAGTTCAGAGTCACTGAATCTCCCTCCTTTATTTCAGCAGATGCACTGATGGACACCGAGACACTCTTTGGAGGATCTAGAATAGAAATGAATTAAATATGAAATCAGCAATCACAAAACACACTGGACTAGAGAATCTGTTCTCAGTTCTTGCTCCAGCATCACTTACACATCACATTCAGCTTCACAGCATCAGAGTCTTTCTCTCCATGTTTATTTCTGGATCTGCACTTGTATTCTCCACTGTGTTCAGAGCTGATCTTTGAGATGTTGTAGATTCTTCCAGATCCTACAGACTTTCCTTCTTTAAACCAGCTGAAGTTCAGAGCAGGAGGATTTGAGTCACTGTTACAGTTCAGAGTCACTGAATCTCCCTCCTTTATTTCACCAGATGCACTGATGGACACCGAGACACTCTTTGGAGGATCTATTAAATGTATTTCAAATATCAACATCATTATTTTATTTATGCCATGACTTTCCATTATCATTATTAACAATTACTGAAGTCAAGAGACTTTATTCAGTGATGAGATTCAAAGATAAAATCTACATCTGAGCTGGTGCACAGTAAATAAAACAGTATCACATTTACTGATTTATCAATCCATGAGTCATAAAGAGTGTCTCTAAACACAGATTCCTGATCACGTTCATTTTGTATATTATTACATTATTAAAAATCAATCCTGTCTTGTAAACAAAAATATAATGCATCCTATATTACTGGGCCTGAAACACATTCGGAGTAAGTTAATCTCAATAATCAGTGAAATAATTCACTAATGTAATGAATCAGTTTTACTCACGTTCTACTTTGAGATAAACAGGTGGAGAGATCAGATGTTGATATCCTGAAACAGCACACCGATAGTTTCCTGAATCATGACGACTGACTGACCACAGCTGAAGATTATTCACTGTCTGATCAGTTAATCTCTGTGTGTTTCTGTACCAGATGAATGTGTGTTGAGGCAGAGAGCAGCTGCTTTTACATGTCAGAGTGACTGAATCTCTCTCTTTCACACTCGGCCGTGTCTCCACCTGCAGATCTGACAGAACAACATCTCTATTTCACCATCATATCAATCATATTAAACACTGAACTGAAGCACTTCGAGAGCAGTTACATGACAAACAGATTGATGTTTCTGTGGCACAGATATTGATGCATCACGAGCTGCTGTGCTCGTTCAGACCTGACTTTGAGTCCAACCTGAATCATGTCCTGATTCCCTCGTGTCTAATCTGATAAATCTAAGATAACAGTGTGTCTGTGGTGTGTTTCTGAGAGTTCACCAGTTTTACCTGTAACATCAAGTCGAGCTCCAGGAATCACTGTCCATGTTTTACTCTGTGTATCTCTAAATCTGCAGTAGTAGATGTGTTTATCAGCTTCTGTTATATTCGTCAAAGTGATTCTGTAAGTGTCTTTATATTCACTGACACACTGAACTCTTCCTCTGTTTTCTGGAACTAAACACAGGTTCAGTGGTTCTCCATCAGTTACAGCAGTTTTGGTCCAGAAGGCTGGTCGGAGATTATGATAACCAGTAAATGTTGAGGTACAGGACATTTTCACCGTTGATCCCTTTAATGCACAAACATATGAAGGGCTGTAATTCACTCCCCAATCCTGCAGACCATCAGCCCCTGAAACACAGAAATGAAGAAAATAAATAAAAGAGACATCCAGCAATAAACACAGAAATCTTTTATTTTCTTCTGCACCTGTGGTCGCCAAAAGAGCTCAAATGCTGAAACTTAAGAAAACATATGCAAATAAAAAAACGCCAGCAAATAAGAAAACATTTTTATCAGTTTTACAGCACGAGCAGCAAATACTCACAACACAACTAACTACAGAAACACCGCAATAACGTACCACGACCCCAATTAAATGAAATGATTTATTAAAAGTGTTTTGTATTTTGTATGACCACAGTTGGACAAATAACATGGTTAAACAATGCTAGCGTATAAAGCCATGGTTAATTTGTGGTTGCCAGGGTTTAACTACAGTAAATTTTATTTGTATATATAATTAATAAATAAAATATTTTTAGTATAAATTTTAATAGATAAACCATGGTTCGTTTTTGTAAGGGAAGTTGTCAGTTTGTAACTTTGCGGTTCCCTGAAACATTTGTGTATTTGTGTGTATTTGCAGTGTTTCTGTAACTTCTTTGTTTGTGTTGTGAGTTTGCAGCATGTGTGTTTTCAAATTAACGAAGATGATTTCTTAATTTGCAGGGTTTTTTTTATTTGCAGCGTTGAGCTCCAGCCACTGTATGCACCTTTTACAACACACTAGCAAATATTTTACTTGTGTCTAGACACACAAACTCATTCTAATAAAATAAAAGTGAAATATTTCACTAATGTAATGAATCAGTTTTACTCACATCCTACTTTGAGATAAACAGGTGGAGAGATCAGATGTTGATATCCTGAAACAGCACACTGATAGTTTCCTGAATCATGACGACTGACTGACTGCAGCTGAAGCGTCTTCCATGTCTTTCCAGTTAGTATCTCTGTGTTTCTGTACCAGATGAATGTGTGTTGAGGCAGAGAGCAGCTGCTTTTACATGTCAGAGTGACTTTATCTCCCTCTTTCACACTCTGCTGTGTCTCCACCTGCAGATCTGACAGAACAACTCGGATTCACATTCAGATTAAAAATACATCATTTAATATTATAATAATTGAAACTTGAAGAGGATGAAACTAGTAAAAATAAAGCATTTACGTGTATGCATTTGCTTTTATCCAAAGTGACTAATCATTGCATCAGTGCATGTATTCCCGGGATCTGAACCCGTGACTTTGGCATTACTAGTGCTGTGCTCAGCTGTTTGAGCTCCTGGAATAACAGGTGATGGTGTCCCGGTTTCACAGACAGGGCTTAGACGAAGTCAGGATTAGATCATAGTTCAATTAGGACATTTAAGTCATTTTTATTAAAATAAACATTACTGGGGTACATCTTGAGATTAAACAAAGGCACTGACATGTTTTAAGATCAGTTAGTGCATGTTTATTTCAGTTGAAATGGCCAAGACTTAGATTTAATTCTAGGACTAGGCTGAAGTCTTGTCTGTTAAACCGGGGTTTGTGTGTCTGTGGTGTATTTCTGAGAGTTCACTACCTGTGACGTCCAGCTGAGCTCCAGGAATACCCGTCCATTTTCCATTCTCTCTGTTTGTAGTGAATCTGCAGTAGTAGATGTGTTTATTAGCTTCTATTATATTCGTCAAAGTGATCCTGTAAGGGTTTTTATATTCACTGTCACACTGAACTCTTCCTCTGTTTTCTGGAACTAAACACAGGTTCGGTGTTTCTCCATCAGTTACAGCAGGTTTGGTCCAGAAGACTGTTCTGAGCTTATGATCATAAGGATAGTTTAAAACACAAGATAATTTCACTGTTGTTCCCTTTAATGCACAAACATATGAAGGGCTGTAATTCACTCCCCAATACTGCTGACCACCAACCCCTGAAACACAAAACACATCAATGAGAAATATAATTAGGCTTTAAAACACATGAATCTTTCATTTTCAGATGATGTATAACTTTACAAACTCAATTCAATAGAAATATAAAAATAATTAAATTGTGAATAATTCACTAATGTAATGAATCAGTTTTACTCACGTTCTACTTTGAGATAAACAGGTGGAGAGATCAGACGTGGATATCCTGAAACAGCACACTGATAGTTTCCTGAATCATGACGACTGACTGACCGCAGGTAAAGCGTCTTCCATGTCTCTTCAGTTAGTATCTCTCTGTTTCTGTACCAGATGAATGTTTGTTGAGGCAGAGAGCAGCTGCTTTTACATGTCAGAGTGACTTTATCTCTTTCTTTCACACTCTGCTGTGTCTCCACCTGCAGATCTGACAGAACAACATCTCACTGATTCATCAGTTTTAAGGAGAGGGTGCTCGCTGCAAAGCCAGATGGGAGGAGCTGGAGCTCTAGGGGTGGAGCTAGACACCTAACCACACCCTAACCCTACCCCGGTTTACCATATCGCTTAACATAACTCCACCCATTAGTTCAACAGAGTGGGAGGCTTAAAGTGACAGTTCACTCAAAACTCAAAACTTAGTCATTGTATTTCACTGTTGTTCTGAAGTCATTCATGACCTCCTTTGTTTTTCAGAAGACGTTAACAAATGTCCTGCTTGATTGTCTGTTTAATAGCAGTTGAATTCTTGTTTATATGTGTAGCACTGTTCACAACACAAAATCATTTTAAAGCAGATTTACAGCCAATGCATGTTTCAATAAAACAATGTCTTTGGGCCCAAATGAACAGTGAATCTAGCATTACTTCCTCTAATATCTTCCTTTAGTTTCTTCTAATCACAAGTGAACGTGTCAAGACAAAAATCTCTTGTTCAAAAAGATAATTTCATATAACAGTAAAATACAACTCGATGTAATCGATTTAAATCAATGGTTCCCAAACCTGTCCTGGAGACCTCCCTCCCTGCACCTTTTGTATGTCTCCCGATTCGCGGCTTGTCGCAAACTATTTTTTTTGTCCAAAATTCCTCTATTGTGTTGTGTTATTACTATTATTTATTCTCGATCAAGACGGATGGAACTCAAATCGTAAATATCAAACATGTTTAATATTTACGACTCTTGATCAGGCTGTCTCTGACGTGATACATGCGATAGCCAATGAGAGCGAGCAAGCGTCACTCACCGGATGTAGCGTCCATTTATAGCTGAAACCTGGCAGCCACAAACATGCCACGAAAGCAGAGAACATATTCGTTTGTATACTTTGTTTTTCACTGTGAAACAGAACGCATGCCTGGAGAGCCAGCTGACAACATCGATTGTCCTCTATTTGTTTTTCTTCTCTAGTTATGCTTGATCTCGAGTCTCCGTGAGATCTCGTGTCACTGTGAAATCTTCAAGTGTGCGCGTTCAGAGAATTATAAGGCTAAAAATCAGATGAACTGTCTTCATGTCTGTGGTTAAAGTCATCTAGTGTGCAGCCAGCTTAAGATGCACACACAGATTGCTGAGTATTGATAGCCTGTAAAGTCTTTGTGTTTTCTGCCTTTCCTGTGGTTTTCATCCTTTGACTGGTTACCTGTGATTGTTTGCTGCCTGCCCTGACCTTTGCCTGTTTTGTGAATTACTCTTTTGTCTCTGCCTTGGATTATATTGTATGCTGGTTTTCGATCCTGCCTGTTTGACCACGTTTTTTTAAATAAAGCCTGCATTTAGGTCCTCCAACTCCACATTATACGCAAATGTATGCAATGACAAGAACTGCTGCGAGGTCAAAATGTTTGTGAAATGATAAATTACATTTCAGTTTGCTACTTTCTTTCTTGATTAACCCTATCACACACCTTCAGAACACTTGGGAATGTAAGTCAAAAACATGTTATTACAGTTTTGCTACTTTTTTTTAAGAATGAAGACGGTCACCTTTTACAGTCATTGGGCCTCATTCATGAAACATTTGTAAATATATGAGTAAATTATTAGTCATTTCCATGTAAAACAGACCTTCCCAAAAACTCTCCTCCAGATTCCCAAACGCTTCGTAAATGTCCGATTTGTTTGTTAATGACTTCCAATAATTCGTAAATAGGGAGCTCGTGCACACTCATTCACTATTAGCATAATCCCCGCTTATGACTACAGCTACACAAACTTTGTGTCCAGGAACGCAGTGGAATATTCTGATCTACTTTCTCAGGATTGGCTCCAGTATATTGCTATTAGACTAATAGGCCATATGGCTAACAAGAAATATTCATTAACATGTGTCCACCAAAGCGTTTTAGCCACCTGAAATAATGTGTTGATGACTTTTGCTATCTTACATGTAAAGCACATCTCAAGACACTATGTGCAAACGCGTCTGCTAGAAACAACCTGCTACGCCGTCTGGCCGGATCATCATGAGGCGCCAGTACTTCCACCTCACGATCCGGCACACTAGCACTGGTCTATAGCGCCGAGGGATATGCATCCCCTGCATGGTGCAGGATCTCCCATGTAAAGAAATTGGATGTAACACTGAACGACACCATGAGGCTTATTATGGGATGCCTTTGCCCAAAATAACTAAACTCCTCCCAGTGCTCTCAAGCATCACAGAGAACACCACACTCATACTCTTGTTACCAAGGCCTTAACATCTCCAAGCCATCTGCTCCATGATTTAGTGGAGCAGTCGAATCTTCTGGGTCAGCAACGCTTTAAGTCACGTCATCCCTTCTCCCGACATGCAGCTAGGCTTCTGTATTCACAGTTTGAAATCTGTGAATCATGGATTACTGACTGGCAACAGGGGTCTCGACATGAACACAGCTCTACCACCTGGCGCTGAGCTACCAAGGAAAGAATTGGTGTCCTTGAATCATCTGTGAACTGGTGTTGGTCGCTTTGTACCGGTATTCATGTACCGCTGGGGACTGCGGCAGTCAGCTACCTGCCAATGCGGTGCTCCTGAGCAGACCGCCCAACACCTGATGGATGAGTGCCCCAACTTCTGTCCACCTGTGGACTTGAACCTTTGTCATCCTGGGCCCTCCACAAGGGAGTGGTTACGGGTACTAGGGGATATTATATAATGCTGTCTCATAAGAGAAAAAGAAGAATGTCAGGTGCTCTTTTGGAAACGGCCAGCTGGTGGCACAAAGTTTTTCCCATAGACTGTAAAAAAGTTTTTTCCAGCTGTTGAGTTGGTTGCTATGATGTGGAATACCCACGGCAGTAATACTAGTATCTCATTTTGAAGAATATTACTGAATATAAAAATGCAGTAACCAGCAATATTAACTTCTCTATTCTCCATCATCCATATTGCTCCTATGTAAATGCCCTGTACAACCTGTTTGCACATTCTTCTTGCACATCCCTGCTTATATTATTATTTATTAAGTCTACAGTATACTGTCCTGCACATTTTATTTTATTGCACATTTTATTCTTCTTTATTTTGTATTCTTTACCTATATTTATGTATATTCTCTTGTGCTGTTACATATAATTGCTCTGTCCATTGAGCAGAGCTGACTTACATTTCACTGCCGATTATATTCTGTATAATTGAGTATGTGACGAAATAAAACCTGAATCCTCCTTGAATCGTTCAGTTGTTGTAAAGGTAGGATGATTGGTCGGTGTAGTATTTGTCCCACTCTTCCTCCATTGATTGGACGGCTGGCTAAAAAGTGACAGTGACAAGCACCAAAGCTTCGTACCAACTAGCGTTTTGAAAATTCAAACATTTTCATGAATCCAAAAATTTACGTCAGCACAGCTTCACGAACTATTTAGACAAAAATGTATTCTGCTCATGTTTCATGAATGAGGCCCATTATATGAATGAGTACTCAGTACATTTTATTCCACATTTCTCTTTTTGTATTCAAAAGAAAGAATATCAAATGCCTGATGGAGTTACATGATAAAGTGCTTGGTTGGGGTGTGTGTGCGTGTGCGAGTGTGCGTGTTTGCGTGTGTGTGTGAGTGTGTGTGTGTGTGTGTGTGTGTGTGTGCGTGTGCGAGTGTGCGTGTTTGCGTGTGTGTGTGTGTGTGTGTGTTTGTGCGCGTGTGTGTGTGCATGCATGCGTATGCGTGTATGCGTGTGTGTGTGTGTGTGTGTGTGTGTGTGTGTGTGTGTGTGTGTGCGTATGTGTGTGTGTGTGTCTGATAGATCATTAGCTCTACCTGTGACGTCCAGCTGAGCTCCAGGGATCCCTGTCCATGTTCCTCTGTTTGTAGTGACTCTGCAGTAGTACATGTGTTTATCAGCTTCGGTTATATTCGTGAACGTGAGACTGTAAGTGTCTTTATATTCACTGACACACTGAACTCTTCCTCTGTATTCTGGGTCTAAACACAGGTTTGATGTTTCTCCATCAGTTACAGCAGTTTTGCTCCAGAAGACTGTTGTGATCTCTTGATCGTGTGGATAGTTTAAAACACAGGATAATTTCACTGTTGTTCCCTTTAATGCACAAACATATGAAGGGCCATTATTCACCGCCCAATTCTGCTGACCATCAACCCCTGAAACACAGAAATGAGAAAATAAAGTTTGTGTTTCAGGTGTTTTGAACCAATGCTTATAAACTGTCTTTTCATTTTAACCATTTCTATATGTTTGCTGAGAGCAAAACACCCGTGTCAGTTTAAGAGCTACAAATGTGAGGAGAAAGTTTTTCACGAGTGTTAAAGTGTCTGTTTAGTGACTGAAGACTCACACGCAGTCATCATCACCAAGATAAGAGGAAGAGACGTTATGAGTGACGTCCACATAGTGAGTTCTGCAATCATAAAACCAACACATATAACATTATGAGCATCATCTATACACGACATAACAAACTCTATTATCTTGATATCAGACATCATGAAGATTTCAGAGTAATTCTCTGCTCATTAAAGTCTTGTTGTGCGCTGAAGACGTTTCTTGTGTCTAAAGAGCGTCACACAATATTTACAAAAGTATCTATAACACATTTGGAGCTTCTGGATTTAATATCAACTCATCACCACATTTTCACAAATATCAGTTGCAGACACACAAATTAATTTATCTAATGATAAACACTGGTAAAAACGGCCTTACCGCGCTGCAGTCAATGTCTCAGTGTCCACACCCAAATGACAAAAACATCATCAGCTTAAAGTGTCAAACGCTAAAAATATTTGTCTTCCTCTTTCTGGATGTATGTGACACCATCTCAAGCACACAAGAGCAACTCAAAAAGCCTCCAGATCAAAACAAATAACAAGCGTTAGAATTCACTATTGTTAAATCATTGTGAGAGTGTGTAAAGTATCCTAAGTGTTAGATTATGCACTCTCTGCCAGATATTTCTGTCACAGCCAACAGCCTTGACAGCCACCAGAGTGCATTCTTCTGGATTATTGTTTTGAATTGGACTTCATTTCCCATCAGCCTTTGCTCTCTCAATCGATCTCATTGTGTCCTACTGTGTGTGATTAGTCTTGTTAGCTCCTCTATATATACACGTGTTCTGTGTGTCTTTTATTGTTGCTGTATTGACTTCTGTTCTCTTGTTCTCTGTTTTTGCAGGATCCTTTTGTGGATTACTTTGTGCATGTTTTCTGCTTTTGCCCCGATGTGGGTTGTATTGCACACTTCAATAAAAAGCAATTGTCTCTACTTTTAGTTTGAGACCATTTCGTGATTTTTTTTATGTGAGTTTGCCTGTCTGTCTTTCTCTCTACTTCCTCCCTTCTCCCTGACTCTTATTTTATATGCATGTACACAGGGGCGTCGCTAGTGGGGGGGGGGGGAAAGGGTGACAGGGTGCACAGGGCTCAGAGGTCTGAGGGGGTCCCGCCCCGCGATCGCCTGGCCATCAGTCTCCCGCACAGCGCCGCGCTTCTGCCTCGATTTATAAGAGATAAACAGCGCAAGATGCTTGATCCATTCAGATGTGACACAGAATTGTTATACAGTCGTGTGATATGAGAAAGGTTAGTGATGCTGGCTGAAAACAGCCACGACAACGAGGTATCTTGGAAAACGCTCATGGCTTGTCAATTCAGCACCATAATTGAACTTTAAGTTATTAACACAAATAGACTGTGTTGGCAGAATCTATTCATTATAAATGTTACTGTAATTACATATTGGGGAATATTTTAATTTTATTAAAGGTATTTTGTAGTTTCTTCATGTTTTTTTTATTTTATTACAAATTGTATAGTTTATTATTAGGCAACTTATTATAAATGGAACGGCTATTTAAAATTATGGTAACAATATTATATTTATTTTTGAGTCGTTTTTATGTCTTGATTTTTTTATGGAATCTACCTGAAAAACAATCATGTAAAATCTCCTAAATTAAGTAATCTTTGACACAATGAATTTAATAAAATTAGTGAAATGTGCTCATTTAGCCTATTTTAACTTGATTCTCAAAATTCTGTGATTTTAAGTGAGGCCTGTTTGTTATATTTGAGTTATTTTGTACATTTAAAAGACGAGCTGAACAGCTCAAATAGGAAAATACTTCATCAATACTGGAAAGTAATACACTTGTCTAGCACGAGCAAAGCGACTGCTCTTTGGACAAGATTTCATATTTTAGAGGAGTAGTATCCATAATCATAAGGGCTACTCGCACATTGGTAACGATTGCACTGTTCAATGGAAACTTCAACATAACAGAAACTCTTTCAAATATCAAACATAACTGAACATTAAACATTAATAGATGTTTGCCCTTCACAAATGGCTTTAACAATCATGAGGGGGGGGTCTCTCCTCAACCACCACCAGTGTGCAGCATCCACTTGGATGATGCGACGGCAGCCATAGGACAACGGCGCCAGTGCGCTCACCACACACCAGCTACAGGTGGAGAGGAGAGAGAGTCATAGAGACAATCAAGTGTATGCTCTCACCACACACCAGCTACAGGTGGAGAGAAGATAGAGTCATAGAGACAATCAAGTGTATGCGCTCACCACACACCAGCTACAGGTGGAGAGAAGATAGAGTTGTAGAGACAATCAAGTGTATGCGCTCACCACACACCAGCTACAGGTGGAGAGGAGAGAGAGTTGTAGAGACAATCAAGTGTATGCGCTCACCACACACCAGCTACAGGTGGAGAGGAGAGAGAGTCATAGAGACAATCGAGTGTATGCGCTCACCACACACCAGCTACAGGTGGAGAGGAGAGAGAGTCATAGAGACAATCGAGTGTATGCGCTCACCACACACCCGCTACAGGTGGAGAGGAGAGAGAGTCATAGAGACAATCAAGTGTATGCGCTCTCCACACACCAGCTACAGGTGGAGAGGAGAGAGAGACATAGAGCCAATCAAGTGTATGCGCTCACCACACACCAGCTACAGGTGGAGAGGAGAGAGAGACATAGAGACAATCAAGTGTATGCGCTCACCACACACCAGCTACAGGTGGAGAGGAGAGAGAGACATAGAGACAATCAAGTGTATGCGCTCACCACACACCAGCTACAGGTGGAGAGGAGAGAGAGTCATAGAGACAATCAAGTGTATGCGCTCACCACACACCAGTTACAGGTGGAGAGGAGAGAGAGTCATAGACCCAATCAAGTGTATGCGCTCTCCACACACCAGCTACAGGTGGAGAGGAGAGAGAGTCATAGAGACAATCAAGTGTATGCGCTCACCACACACCAGCTACAGGTGGAGAGGAGAGAGAGTCTTAGAGTCAATCAAGTGTATGCTCTCACCACACACCAGCTACAGGTGGAGAGGAGAGAGAGTCATAGAGCCAATCAAGTGTATGCGCTCACCACACACCAGCTACAGGTGGAGAGGAGAGAGAGTCATAGAGTCAATCAAGTGTATGCGCTCACCACACACCCGCTACAGGTGGAGAGGAGAGAGAGTCATAGAGACAATCAAGTGTATGCGCTCACCACACACCAGCTACAGGTGGAGAGGAGAGAGAGTCATAGAGACAATCAAGTGTATGCGCTCACCACACACCAGCTACAGGTGGAGAGGAGAGAGAGTCATAGAGACAATCAAGTGTATGCGCTCACCCACACACCAGCTACAGGTGGAGAGGAGAGAGAGTCATAGAGACAATCAAGTGTATGCGCTCACCACACACCAGCTACAGGTGGAGAGGAGAGAGAGTCATAGAGCCAATCAAGTGTATGCTCTCACCACACACCAGCTACAGGTGGAGAGGAGAGAGAGTCATAGAGACAATCAAGTGTATGCGCTCACCACACACCAGCTACAGGTGGAGAGGAGAGAGAGACATAGAGACAATCAAGTGTATGCGCTCACCACACACCAGCTACAGGTGGAGAGGAGAGAGAGATATAGAGACAATCAAGTGTATGCGCTCACCACACACCCGCTACAGGTGGAGAGGAGAGAGAGTCATAGAGCCAATCAAGTGTATGCGCTCACCACACACCAGCTACAGGTGGAGAGGAGAGAGAGTCATAGAGACAATCAAGTGTATGCGCTCTCCACACACCAGCTACAGGTGGAGAGGAGAGAGAGTCATAGAGACAATCAAGTGTATGCGCTCACCACACACCAGCTACAGGTGGAGAGGAGAGAGAGATATAGAGACAATCAAGTGTATGCGCTCACCACACACCAGCTACAGGTGGAGAGGAGAGAGAGATATAGAGACAATCAAGTGTATGCGCTCACCACACACCAGCTACAGGTGGAGAGGAGAGAGAGAGTCATAGAACCAAGTGGATGGGGATTATTAGGAGGCCATGATAGACAAGGGCCAGTGGAGGGAATTTGGCCAGGACACCGGGGTAATACCCCTACTCTTTACGAGAAGTGCCATGGGATTTTTAAAGACCACAGAGTCTCACAGGAGGACCTCAGTTTAACGTCTTATCCGAAAGATGGTGCTTTTTACAGTATAGTGTCCCCGTCACTACACTAGGGCGTTAGGACCCACACAGACTGCAGGGTGAGCACCCCCTGTTGGTCTCACTAACACCTCTTCCAGCAGCAACCTACTTTTCCCAGGAGGTCTCCCATCCAGGTACTGACCTGCTCAGCCAGTCTTGAGCTGCAGGGTGATATGGCTGTTTTAACATGTAAATAGTTATTTGACTACCTTGAGAGATGAACCACCTAAAAAAAATCAATACGGAAATTGCTTTTTTAAATACGGTTTACAAATATTCTGCCTTTGTTTACATTGTGTGTGTGTGTGTGCATCGTTTATTATCTAAGCAAAGCGCACTGTGTTTCTCCACCTCTCTTTTTGCAAGCATACACGTGCAGTACAGAAACTTGTCTTGTCAACTTAAGTAAATACTAGATCGATTTAATCCTTCAGTATTATTTTTTGCAAACTTACTTTGTAGATTAAAGCTATACTTATATACCTGGCTTATATATTAGACATATTCAAAGCTCATGTTTTTTTTACAGCTTTGGAGTATTTAAGGTACTCTGCTCAATTATACAGTAACTTGAACAAATGCACAAATCCAGCTGTGATACCAAACAGAACCACCGGGCGTGCAAAAAGACCACTAAAGCAGCTGCTTTGACTAAACCGCACACTTACTGTATGCCTGGAGGATCTCTTAGGCTCCCTATTGGCCCCTGATTGAGAAGCACTGGTTTAAAGAGCTTCACTCCGTAATTATGATCAAACCACCATTCAACAAACACACAATATACTTCATTGTTTACTCAATCCTTTCTACACATTATTAACTATTCTAATACACATATACACGTCACTCTATGAATGGTCACAGATAAGAAATGATAAGAAGAGCAGCATGACGGAAGTTAAACTACTGAACTATTAATGAATATATCACATCTAAAAAGAACACCAGCCTTCCTCTTTCTCTTCTCAACAAGTCAATTCACCTTTAGAAATAGATAGAGTTTCAGACAACTCAAGAAGAGCTCAAAAATGTATCCTTTAAAGGCAAATATATACAGCATCCAATTCACTATAGTTCAAGACTTGTGTGAGAATACGGGAAACGTGTTTGCTTTGAGAAAAACTAACATTTAATGGCAAAGATTAGCGGACAAGAAGATGTTAAGCTTAAGTCTCCTCACAAAAGCAGTTTATTCAGCGTAAGGAAATTTTGAATATGCTTGCTTACAGCTCTCATAGTTCCACTTCCTGTTTCTCACACAAGTATTGTGTATTTAAAGCCACTGCACACGGTCACACAAGCACATTTCAACACAAACATCAACACATTTATTTTCTTAATGCATCTTACTGTGACCGGTCCATCCAGTTGTAGACCTATCCGATGTACAAAATTAAGTCTTGTTTGTTAAGCACAACCGCTTTTTAGTCGCAACTTCTATTTTATGCCAGCTTCAATGTAGTAAAATAAAGAAACATGTTCAGTGATGTTATCACATGCTACAATTCTTCATGCAACTTTGATGCCGCTGTAGATCACAGAGGAATCATCTTCCTTTTCAGCATTTGATCTGTTCAATGAGAATAAAAAAGACAAAATAAGATGAACCAGATGAATGTGCACCCATAAAACTTTGTTCCTCTAAGCTACCTGTACCTAATTTTTCTTAAGAAAAGCTGGAGAGTTTATGTTTGTTCACATCTTTAACCCTATGATGAGTGATGGAACTGATGCAGTGCGTCTCACCCGGCAGTGTTTCTGGCCTCTGCGGTCATGTTCCCGGTGTTTCTGTGGTGCTGGACGCTGGCGTACTCAACCTCGTCTCCAGCTCTCCGGGGCTTTCTGGGTCTGCTGTGAGTGACGCTGGAGTACTGAACCTTGTCTTCATCTCCAGCTCTCTGGGGCTTTCTGGGTCTGCTGTGAGTGACGCTGGAGTACACTAAGTCATTCGTATCGGCTGTTTTTGAAGGCTTCGTGCTCGTCTGATCCGTTGCGGCTGTACTGTTGTTTTCCTGAATAAACACACACAGTCCGGATAATCCAAATGTGATCACAATTACATGAAAATGTGCTGAAATAGATGCTGTTCTGGACTTACCTGTTCTGAAACGCCTCTTCGGATGCCAGGGTCTCCTGTTTTCCTGCTGGAGAGAAGAAAAATGAAACATACAGTGTCCATGTCACAGAAAGCAAAGATTAAACTGTAAAAAATAAGTGTCATTTGAACTGAAAAAATTTGTAAAAACACTACTGAAAAAACTGTTAATAGGTTAACAGTAAGTTCCTGTATTATATACAGGGAAAAACTGTAAAAGATTTAACCAGACATTTCATGTAAATTTACAGTAAAATGCTGTTAATTGTACAGTTTTTAGAAGTAAAATAATGGCCTTCTGGACCATTGCCAAGTCAGGGAGAAAGATATAACTGCAGCCTGGAGATCTCCATATGGAGCAAGAACTCCAAAACGGGGCGTGGCTTCCTCCCATTGACAGACAGGCACATGACACGCATGCGCTATTATTTTTTCCCAATCAACTTCAGCGCAAACTCTACCCCACAGAAGATTCTTGTATTGGTTGTGTCAATCATAGTGTTAATTTAATTTCCTACACTATGATACAAAAAGCTTAACCCTGAAACCTATCCTACACCTGACCCGAACCTTAACCAGTGAAATTAGTTGCTCAAGACGAAGCAATAGAGTAAAATCTTTCCCCTGTGCTGGGATGTCACGCAGGAGAGCTTCTGGGCGATTACAGTTTTATATCAGTAAGCTGATGTTCACACTCCGGCCCAAAACACTACTGGCCACAGGCTTTGGGCTCTTCTCTCAAAACTTTAGAGTCAAGAGCCCAGCAAAAGGAAACACTGATCTCTTTGATGGTGATTTCAAACAAAACAAAGAATCTAAACCTCTGTTAATTCTCAGTACGAGCTTCTGTCAGATAGTAATTCAATCTGTCAGAAGTCTGACAGATATAAATTCAAACTGATGCTGTTTCAGGAGGTGTTTAATCAGATCTTAAAGGATTTAATGTTTCTCTGATCTCTTCTTTTATTTCAGTTGAGTTCATCTGTGGCTGAAGTCAGTTGTAGTTCTTGTGTTTCTCTTTCCTTCGGTGATTCAGCTTGTTAACAGCAGCTGTTCATCATTAATGATCAATCATCACATAATTATATTCTTAACTCCAGCACTGCTTCAATTCTACTTTAACACTGTAGCAGTGATCCTCAAATCAGGCTTGCGAGATCCACTTTCCTGCAGAGTTTAGCTCCAACCCTGATCAAACTCACCTACTGAGATCAAGGAGAGTTCAGAAATGCATCCTTTAAAGGCAAATAAATACAGCTTCCAATTCACTATAGTTCAAGACTTGTGTGAGAATGCGTGAAACTTGTTTGCTTTGAGAAAAATTAACATTTAATGGCAAAGATTAGCGGACAAGAAGATGTTAAGCTTAAGTCTCCTCACGAAAGCAGTTTTTTCAGCGTAACGAAACCTCTCCTTTTGCATATGCTTGCTTACAGCTCTTATAGTTCCACTTCCTGTTTCTCACACAAGTGTTGTGTGTTTAAAGCCACTGCACACGGTCACACAAGCACATTTCAACACGAACATCAACACAAATTCAAAATTAAAATTCACCCTATTTATTTTCTTAATGCATCTTACTGTGATCGGTCCATCCACTTGTAGACCTATCCGATGTATAAAATTAAGTCTTGTTTGTTAAGCACAACCGCTTTTTAGTCTCAACTTCTATTTCATGCCAGCTTCAATGTAGGAAAATAAAGCAACATGTTCAGTGATGTGATCACATGCTTCAATTCTTCATGCAACTTTGATGCTGCTGTAGATCACAGAGGAATCATCTTCCTTTTCAGCGTTTGATCTGTTCAATGAGAATAAAAAAGACAAAATAAGATGAACCAGATGAACGTGGACCCATAAACCTTGTTCCTCTAAGCTATCTGTACCGCATTTTTCTTAAGAAAAGCTGGAGAGTTTATGTTTGTTCACATCTTTAACCCTATGATGAGTGATAGAACTGATGCAGTGCGTCTCACCCGGCAGTGTTTCTGGCCTCTGTGGTCATGTTCCCGGTGTTTCTGTGGTGCTGGACGCTGGCGTACTCAACCTCGTCTTCATCTCCAGCTCTCTGGG
The DNA here is from genome assembly GCA_003573665.1 of Oxygymnocypris stewartii. Classification (NCBI taxonomy): domain Eukaryota; kingdom Metazoa; phylum Chordata; class Actinopteri; order Cypriniformes; family Cyprinidae; genus Oxygymnocypris; species Oxygymnocypris stewartii. Next base: position 149,174 of record QVTF01000604.1, read on the forward strand.
GCTTTCTGAGTCTGCTGTGAGTGACGCTGGAGTACTTAACCTCGTCTTCATCTCCAGCTCTCTGGGGCTTTCTGAGTCTGCTGTGAGTGACGCTGGAGTACTGAACCTCGTCTTCATCTCCAGCTCTCTGGGGCTTTCTGAGTCTGCTGTGAGTGACGCTGGAGTACTGAACCTCGTCTTCATCTCCAGCTCTCTGGGGCTTTCTGAGTCTGCTGTGAGTGACGCTGGAGTACTGAACCTCGTCTTCATCTCCAGCTCTCTGGGGCTTTCTGAGTCTGCTGTGAGTGACGCTGGAGTACTCAACCTCGTCTTCATCTCCAGTTCTCTGGGGCTTTCTGAGTCTGCTGTGAGTGACGCTGGAGTACTGAACCTCGTCTTCATCTCCAGTTCTCTGGGGCTTTCTGAGTCTGCTGTGAGTGACGCTGGAGTACTGCACCTCGTCTTCATCTCCAGCTCTCTGGGGCTTTCTGAGTCTGCTGTGAGTGATGCTGGAGTACTGAACCTCGTCTTCATCTCCAGCTCTCTGGGGCTTTCTGAGTCTGCTGTGAGTGACTTACGATTTTTGAAACATTACTCCCTTTTCACTGATTTTATCCTTGTACTAATTTTGCTACTAGAGCAAAATAAAATAAGTTATTAAAGACCGTTCAAACACATAATTTAAACAAACAAACAAAGCTTTGTTGTAATTTAGACACACACATAAAGAATCAGTGTATGAATCTCAACAATAGTGACAAAACACAAAATAAATAAACAGATCAGTTCAGAACGTCACAAAAAATGCTACTAAATCTCAACACAAAAACGAAAGAAAAAGCACATAGTAAGAATTCAAGAAAATAAGTGAACAATTCAGTTGCACAATTTATTCATGCTGCAATGCATGCTGGGAGTCATGGGTGAGTTTTGTCCTGTGCTGGTACCCAGCATGCATTGCAGCATGAAGCTATTGTTTGTCATCATTGTTGAGATTTATATACTGATTCTTGATGTCTCTCTTTGAGTGAGAAAGCATAAAAATTAAATAAATGTCAAACCCAACCTTGTATTACATCCATTTTTTTTTTACAACAGACTGATATCATACTGGAAGTTGTGGGAAATTAACATTTAAATATCAAACAACAATCATGCAATTAGTCTATTTATGATCCCATCACGTTAGACTGCAAGATAGTCTAGTAGATGAATTTTGTATCAATTAGAAATACCCAATTTAACTTCCACAGCCATAACAATTTAACTGTAACTAATGCGTGTTACAGTCACAATTATTGCAATTAAACAGAAGCTATAGTTCAAAAGTCAAGGGTCGGGAGCCCATCTAAAACCAACACAATGGTAACGTCAAACAAAACAATAACACATTATCATCTAAACCTCTGTTCATTCTCAATAAGGTCTTCTGTAGACATCTGACAGAAATAAAGACAGTCTGGTTAGTAAAGCGTGAAGCTGGTAAAGCTGTTTGTTGAGTTGTTTAAATCTTTGGTTGATTTCATCTAAGACTGTGGCTGAACTCAGTTGTGTTTGTCTTGTTTCTCTTTTCATCAGTGATTCTGCTCATTAACAGCAGCTGTTCATCAGTGTCTGAATTCACTCATTAGTGTTCATTCTCTCTGTCAGGTGGACTATATTAATAAACTCATGTAGGGAATAGTGAATGAGGGTGTAGGGTGTGATTTGAAACACAGCCTCTGAGTGTCGACTGAGCGTGGTTCATTTAGGATATATAGCAGCAGGCTACTTTCTTAAAATTGACCAATATTACCCAGAATGCACTGTTTTAATGGAAAACAGCATGTTACTGTCAAATTTTGGCCGTTTTTCACAGCAATTTTTAACAGAGTAATCACATTGTTTGCATTCACCAAAACTGACTTTCTGAAATCAAAACGCGGACGGAGAAAGGAATCACCGACAGCGCGAGTCTCGCTCGCCGCAAAGCAGGAGCGATCAGCCGGCAGAGGATTATTCAAGCTCTAAGCCTTCATCAAACGGCTACGTTCACAATTCAACCAATATGTTGTCCAGAAAGACTGATATATTATCAATTGTGCTAATATTAGCTAATTCAATTCTGATTGTGTAGTAAGCTAATAATGTTATCTTATTACACTATCGTTGACTCAAAAAGTGCTCAAACATATCAATTTTAAATTTTCAATCAGAACATTACATGGTCAAACTGTTACACTTGCTATCCTAAAAATGCAATGCAAAGTCCAGGGATCAGTGTGGGAAATGGTAATAAAAGGTAGTTTATTATTTCAATCTATTAAAGCTCATAAAATACTGTGCTCGTTGTTACATCGGACACAAATATGGCGGCGAGCATAGCGGAAGTGACATCTTTGGATGAAAATGGATTTCCCCGCTAGAAATGTAATGTTCCCAGAGCATTCTCCAAACATCCCGCTGGTGTCAATGACATTCCCAGAACGTTTCCCGAGATCTTTAAAGAGTTGGGGCATTATTTGGAGGACCTTCAGAGATTAACACTGCTCAGAGTGTGTTTGGTGACACAATACCGAGTGTTACAGTAACACTGAAGCAGAGCTGAACTTAATGAGAAAGTTAACAAGCAGAATTACTGAAGGAAAGAGAGAGAGATGAACAGAAACACAATTACAGCTGACTTTAGATGAAATCAACTGAAATAAAACATCTTAAATCTCTCCAGATTTCAGCAGAGGAAGATTAATCAACTCCACAAACATCATCAGCAGCTTCACTTACAGTATTACTAACCAGTTTGACTTTATTTCTGTCAAACAAAAGTTCTTAATGAGAATAAAACAAACTTTAGATGTTTGTTTCATTTCACAAAACTTCATCATCACAGTGGTCAGTGTTTGCTTAATTTGCGCTCTTGATCCTTACATTTATAATATTATTTTATGATTATTTCAGCTACAATACTGTTTACACAGTAGATTATTACAGTAAAAAGACCACAGTAATAAATGTAACAATTATTAGGTTTGCGCTTTTGTAGATAGAAGTGCTGATTTCTAACAGTATTTGGCCAAATTTTGCATAACGAGATATTGATTATGGCACACATAGACATGAAGAATCTGCATATGATTCTGAACAAAGGTGACAATCAACAACATGTTCAGATAAACATCTTTGATCATCACAAAGCAAGCTACAATAAAGTCACAAAAAAAAAAAAAAATAAAGCAAATAGTAAGAATAAAAGAAGATACTTGTCACGAATGGGTGAGGGGGATCACCGTTAATCAGAGTCTGGGTCCAAATGCAGGGAAAAAAGGCTTTAATAACTAACAAAAAGGCCAACGCGGCCAAAAAACAAAACAATTAGGAAACTGGGATACATAAAACGGCAGAGTGCATGTATCCCCAGCGTGCTGATTACAGAGACAAACAAATTCACATCTGCAATTTAGCCAGGCAGAGGGACGGGAGTGAGGTGTATAAATAGTCCAAGATGATGGAGAACAGCTGAGGAGTGTGATGAGAGGCAGGTGTGTGTGGTTAAAGGAAATTAGTCCAGGAGAAAGGGAAATGGCGACCTCTGGTGGTGAGAGGGAGGAGCGCCAGGCCTGGACTCATGACAGGACCCCCCCTTCAATGAACGGCTTCCAGACGTTTCCCCAAAACAGGAATCCAAAAGTTCGGGAGGGAGTTGGAAAGGGGGGAGGGATGGCGGGCCAGGCCCGTGTAGCGGCAGAGGGCCTGGAGATGGAGGTAGATAGGAGTGCCAGGGTGGTTGGAGCAGAGCAGGAGGCCAGGGCGGGGCCGGCAGAGCAGGTGGCCAGGGCGGGGCCGGCAGAGCAGGAGGCCAGGGCGGGGCCGGCAGAGCAGGAGGCCAGGGCGGGGCCGGCAGAGCAGGAGGCCAGGGCGGGGCCACTGGAGCGGACTCTGCGAGCTCCCGGAACGGAGCAGGCTCGGGAGCGGACTCTGCGAGCTCCCGGAATGGAGCGGGCTCAGGAGCGGACTCTTCGAGCTCCCGGAACGGAGCAGGCTCAGGAGCGGACTCTTCGAGCTCCCGGAACGGAGCGGGCTCAGGAGCGGACTCTTCGAGCTTCCGGAACGGAGCGGGCTCAGGAGCGGACTCTTCGAGCTTCCGGAACGGAGCGGGCTCAGGAGCGGACTCTTCGAGCTCCCGGAACGGAGCGGGCTCAGGAGCGGACTCTTCGAGCTCCCGGAACGGAGCGGGCTCAGGAGCGGACTCTTCGAGCTCCCGGAACGGAGCGGGCTCAGGGGCGGACTCTTCGAGCTCCTGGATCGGAGCGGGCTCAGGAGCGGACTCTTCGAGCTCCCAGAATGGAGCGGGCTCAGGAGCGGACTCTTCGAGCTCCCAGAACGGAGCGGGCTCAGGAGCGGACTCTTCGAGCTCCCGGAACGGAGCGGGCTCTAGAGTGAACTCGGTGAGCTCCCGGGACGGAGCGGGCTCAGGAGCAGACTCCTCAAGCTCCCGGGACGGAGCGGGCTCAGGAGTGGACTCTTCGAGCTCCCGGAACGGAGCGGGCTCAGGAGCGGACTCTTCGAGCTCCCGGAACGGAGCGGGCTCAGGAGCGGACTCTGCGAGCTCCCGGAATGGAGCGGGCTCAGGAGCGGACTCTTCGAGCTCCCGGAACGGAGCGGGCTCAGGAGCGGACTCTTCGAGCTCCCGGAACGGAGCGGGCTCAGGAGCGGACTCTTCGAGCTTCCGGAACGGAGCGGGCTCAGGAGCGGACTCTTCGAGCTTCCGGAACGGAGCGGGCTCAGGAGCGGACTCTTCGAGCTCCCGGAACGGAGCGGGCTCAGGAGCGGACTCTTCGAGCTCCCGGAACGGAGCGGGCTCAGGAGCGGACTCTTCGAGCTCCCGGAACGGAGCGGGCTCAGGGGCGGACTCTTCGAGCTCCTGGATCGGAGCGGGCTCAGGAGCGGACTCTTCGAGCTCCCAGAATGGAGCGGGCTCAGGAGCGGACTCTTCGAGCTCCCAGAACGGAGCGGGCTCAGGAGCGGACTCTTCGAGCTCCCGGAACGGAGCGGGCTCTAGAGTGAACTCGGTGAGCTCCCGGGACGGAGCGGGCTCAGGAGCAGACTCCTCAAGCTCCCGGGACGGAGCGGGCTCAGGAGTGGACTCTTCGAGCTCCCGGAACGGAGCGGGCTCAGGAGCGGACTCTTCGAGCTCCCGGAACGGAGCGGGCTCAGGAGCGGACTCTTCGAGCTCCCGGAACGGAGCGGGCTCAGGAGCGGACTCTTCGAGCTCCCGGAACGGAGCGTGCTCAGGAGCGGACTCTTCGAGCTCCCGGAACGGAGCGTGCTCTGGAGTGGACTCGGTGAGCTCCCGGAACGGAGCGGGCTCTGGAGTGGACTCTTCGAGCTTCCGGAACGGAGCGGGCTCAGGAGTGGACTCTTCGAGCTCCCGGATTGGAGCGGCTCAGGGGCGGACTCAGTGAGCTCCTGGAATGGAGCGGGCTCGGGAGTGGAGTTAGTATTCCTCTTCCTTCTCAACCTTCGCTTCTCAGTGGGGGTCAGAGGGCCAGGGCTGGTGGGAAAATCCCTGCGAAAGGGTTCTGAATGATCTGGTGTTGCCCATTGACTCCGATGATGGAGATACCTGACAAAGCCCCAAAAGTCCAGGATCCTAAGTCCCTCCATCTCCCACTGGGGCAGTGGATCATCCAGGCACACATTAAAAAATCCTTGAGTACCGACTCATTATAATTTAGCCCTACCGCCAAAGTCCAGAATGTCTGGGCAAAACCTCCTGCCTCTGTCCCCTGCTGGCGCAGAGCCATTAACCTCTGATGGCGTGCCGTCCGCTCCTTTAGAGTGGCTGGAGGACAAATCTCACGGTCCATCTTCAGAAAGCCGGTAGTCACTCCATAATGCCCTGTTCTCCCTGCTGGATCCATGCTTGCTGGCTAAATTCTGTCACGAATGGGTGAGGGGGATCACCGTTAATCAGAGTCTGGGTCCAAATGCAGGGAAAAAAGGCTTTAATAACTAACAAAAAGGCCAACACGGCCAAAAAACAAAACAATTAGGAAACTGGGATACATAAAACGGCAGCACAGTGCATGTATCCCCAGCGTGCTGATTACAGAGACAAACAAATTCACATCTGCAATTTAGCCAGGCAGAGGGACGGGAGTGAGGTGTATAAATAGTCCAAGATGATGTAGAACAGCTGAGGAGTGTGATGAGAGGCAGGTGTGTGTGGTTAAGGGAAATTAGTCCAGGAGAAAGGGAAATGGCGACCTCTGGTGGTGAGAGGGAGGAGCGCCAGGCCTGGACTCAGGACAATACTAAAATAATTCTGGTGCATAATTTATGAAAAAGTCAAAGGTGAAGATCACATCTAAAGTAAACGCTGACCTCTATAATGATGACTTATAAAACTATTATTTTCTTCTTTGATGATTGTGCTTGTTAACATCAGGTGTCTTCAATAATGATCAATCATCACTCAATGAATCTCTTAATGACCTCATTAACTTTAACACTGCTTCGGTGTTACTTTTAACACTCTGTAGGATGTACCCATATAAACACCCAGCAGTGATAATTTAACACCGGGGATTTTGCTTTGTGTTGTTCCTAAATTGAAACACAGGTTGTGTTGTTTTTAACACATTTGTTTTAAGAGTGCAGTAATGATTTAATCGTTACCAAATCTAGCAAAATGATTTACTTACCAAAACCTTACAAACACCTCAAAAGTTTTAAATGACTTCAGTAATTACTATATGGAGTTATCACAATATTCGCTTTGTAATACTGATCCAAATAATTAGTAACTCCCTCTGAAGAATTTGGTAATAATTTATTCATTACTAATGGGTTACCATGACGTTTAATTTAGAATTAATTATACATCATGTATTATTCATATTAATTATGAACCTGTATACAGTAGTTCTTAGTAATTCTTAGGGAGGTATGAAAAAGTAATAGTTACTTATTAGCTAATAGTGAACTACTACATTCGACTAAGTACCATCACTTACTAATTCAGTAATCTGAGTTTCTTGTTAGTTACTAGTCGTTACTAGAGTGCTAATATTGCGTTACTCGTGTGTTTTTGTGTAGTTATTCATTAATGAAATTGAGTTTAACTGTGTTAGCTGTGTGATTAAATAACATAATTAGAAATATAGAAGTTAAAATGTGTTTGCAAGTAAAGCACAAATATAATGAAAATGTGAAATTTACAAAATACATTAGAAAAATTGAAAAAATTACATTCTGCAGAATGTTATAAGCTCGATTACAGGATACACAGTTACTTCGAGAAGGTTTGAGAAAGTTGTTGATAATGAAATAAGCATCAGATATGATATGCATGAGTTTCTGAGTATTTCCATGTGAGCAGTAACACTGCGAGGAGAGTTTAACGAGGATCTACTGAAGCTCCTGCTAGAGTCTCGTATTCAGAAGATCTGGACTGAAGCTCCAGAGCCGTGTAGGTTTCATCAGGAGCTCTGGAGTCACCAGACTGTGAGAGACAGATGAACAAAACCGTCTGTGTTAATATGGGTCTGCTGCATGTGAGAGTAAAGAGTGTTTGAGACATTCACTGACTCTGATCGTGCTGTAAATGTCAGCAGATGTTCTGGACACTGGATCCAGAGCCATGTATGTATCATTACTCGAGTCAACCGTCTGTGGAGAAAGATTTCAGATACAGCATTTTATTTATACTTCATCAAATGTTACAGTTTCAGATGAAGTGTGTGTTTGCTCTTCTCTCTGGCTCTCAACGGAGGTGGTCGCTTTCTCTCCTCGTCCTCACCCTTATCTTCCCTACTTTGCTCCCTTGTCTCGCGAGAGACTCTCTCTGCACTGCTCTTCAAACTAAAATATTATGGATTAACTGATCTCTTAATGCGATTGACACTATCGAAACTTGGGTTTCGGGGAACCTGATTGCCCTGACGGAACGTTCGCAGCCGGCTATACGATGGCGCGTGGGAGAGGTGGCGAATCGTGTGTCTTGCGGCTCTTTCCGTGGAGGACATTGATATCTACCTATTCGGAACCATGATAACAGGTATTTTGCTGATTGGATTAGGCTTTGCCCTGGGTTAACAAAAAATTCAGAAAACGGGAACAGCTGTCCAAAGCCCCACAAGGCTGGCCGTATGATTGAAGCTGTGGGAAGAGTGGTCAGCATTGAGACTGAGACATTAACCGCAATATGGATTCTACCAAGGAGAAGTTCACGGCTTTACAAAGGGAAATGTATTAAAATGGAGACAAAAATTGACAAAAATGGACAGAGAGTAGCCTGCAAAAATTGGAATGTTTACTCGCCCCAAAGACAAAACAAATCTTATCTTTTTCTGGCTCCCCTACAGTGGCCTTGGCAAGGCTGTTGTTGGAATCTACCCCGGGAGTGCAATGCAGTGAGACACTCTTGTGTTCCTCCCCCACCCTACAGACATTACAGACATTACAGACATTCCCCCCCCCCCCCCCCCCGACCATTCGCCTCTGTTCGCTTCGATCCGCTGGCCCGGTCAAGCGAGTCTGACCAGCGCCGGATCAGTGGCTGCGGGACCAGATAGCTGCTTGCTGGGCCGGATTCACTTCCCCTGTGGCTATGTCGTGTATGTGCTTTTGTGTTGCTGAGGTGTTTTTTCCTGTTCTCACACTGTACTCCCCAAGGAGCATAGTCTGGGGGCAATTTTTTTTCTCCTCACTTTCCTCATGTAATGCTGTATTTTTCTTCAATTCTACTTGCATTTCACTACTGATTGTACTTGTATGATTGTGTATGTGACGAATAATAAAGAACCTTGAACCTTGACTCGCCTGCTTTTGATTCACATCTTCACTTTCACTCTCTCGTCTCTTCTTCCTACTAAAAACAGGAGAAAACTATAAAAATGTGTTCAAATACATCAAATATATAAGAAAGAAAAAGTGAATGTACTCTAGATGTGAGGTCAAGTTTTTAGATGTTTTACAATCACTGAAATTACTTATTTTTAGTGTCCAGACAAACTTCACTGACCATATGAGCACGATGATGATGATGATGATGATGAAGATCAATGCTCCACATCCCGTCACAATCCCAGTAAGTGTGTGCAGAGCGTGTCTCTGAACCCCTGAAACAAGATGTTCATGAAGATCATTTCACAAGAGAGACAGATGAAGCTCAAAGAGTGTCTGTTTATAGTGAATACCTTTAACAGAGACTGAGACAGACGCTGATCTCTGATATCCATATTTATTCTGAGCCTCACAATAGTAGCGTCTACTGTGACTGGAGTTAAAGCTGGAGATGATGAAACTCTGTCCAGATCCAACAGCTGAGCTTTGATTCTCTTTAAACCAGCTGAAGTTCAGAGCAGGAGGATTTGAGTCACTGCTGCAGTTCAGAGTCACTGAATCTCCCTCCTTTATTTCAGCAGACGCACTGATGTACACCGAGACGCTCTTTGGAGGATCTAAAATATAAATGAATTAAATATGCCATCAGCAATCTCAAAACACACTGGAACCAGAGGATCTGTTCTCAGTTGTTTCACCAGCATCACTTACACATCACATTCAGCTTCACAGCATCAGAGTCTTTCTCTCCATGTTTATTTCTGGATCTGCACTTGTATTCTCCACTGTGATCAGATCTGATCTTTGAGATGTTATAGATTCTTCCAGATCCTACAGACTTTCCTTCTTTAAACCAGCTGAAGTTCAGAGCAGGAGGATTTGAGTCACTGCTGCAGTTCAGAGTCACTGAATCTCCCTTCACTATTTCACCAGACGCACTGATGTACACCGAGACACTCTTTGGAGGATCTGAAATATAAATGAATTAAATATGCCATCAGCAATCTCAAAACACACTGGAACCAGAGGATCTGTTATCAGTTCTTGTACCAGCATCACTTACACATCACATTCAGCTTCACAGCATCAGAGTCTTTCTCTCCATGTTTATTTCTGGATCTGCACTTGTATTCTCCACTGTGATCAGATCTGATCTTTGAGATGTTATAGATTCTTCCAGATCCTACAGACTTTCCTTCTTTAAACCAGCTGAAGTTCAGAGCAGGAGGATTTGAGTCACTGCTGCAGTTCAGAGTCACTGAATCTCCCTCCTTTATTTCAGCAGATGCACTGATGGACACAGAGACACTCTTTGGAGGATCTGAAATATAAATGAATTAAATATGCCATCAGCAATCTCAAAACACACTGGAACCAGAGGATCTGTTCTCAGTTGTTTCACCAGCATCACTTACACATCACATTCAGCTTCACAGCATCAGAGTCTTTCTCTCCATGTTTATTTCTGGATCTGCACTTGTATTCTCCACTGTGATCAGATCTGATCTTTGAGATGTTATAGATTCTTCCAGATCCTACAGACTTTCCTTCTTTAAACCAGCTGAAGTTCAAAGCAGGAGGATTTGAGTCACTGCTGCAGTTCAGAGTCACTGAATCTCCCTCCACTATTTCACCAGACGCACTGATGTACACCGAGACACTCTTTGGAGGATCTGAAATATAAATGAATTAAATATGCCATCAGCAATCTCAAAACACACTGGAACCAGAGGATCTGTTATCAGTTCTTGTACCAGCATCACTTACACATCACATTCAGCTTCACAGCATCAGAGTCTTTCTCTCCATGTTTATTTCTGGATCTGCACTTGTATTCTCCACTGTGATCAGAGCTGATCTTTGAGATGTTGTAGATTATTCCAGAACCTACAGACTTTCCTTCTTTAAACCAGCTGAAGTTCAGAGCAGGAGGATTTGAGTCACTGCTGCAGTTCAGAGTCACTGAATCTCCCTCCACTATTTCACCAGATGCACTGATGGACACAGAGACACTCTTTGGAGGATCTAAAATATAAATTATTTAAATATGCCATCAGCAATCTCAAAACACACTGGACTAGAGGATCTGTTATCAGTTCTTGCACCAGCATCACTTACACATCACATTCAGCTTCACAGCATCAGAATCTTTCTCTCCATGTTTATTTCTGGATCTGCACTTGTATTCTCCACTGTGATCAGAGCTGATCTTTGAGATGTTGTAGATTCTTCCAGATCCTACAGACTTTCCTTTTTTAAACCAGCTGAAGTTCAGAGCAGGAGGATCTGAGTCACTGCTGCAGTTCAGAGTCACTGAATCTCCCTCCACTATTTCACCAGACGCACTGATGGACACCGAGACACTCTTTGGAGGATCTAAAACCTAAATGAATTAAATATGCCATCAGCAATCTCAAAACACACTGGAATCAGAGGATCTGTTCTCAGTTCTTGCTCCAGCATCACTTACACATCACATTCAGCTTCACAGCATCAGAGTCTTTCTCTCCATGTTTATTTCTGGATCTGCACTTGTATTCTCCACTGTGATCAGATCTGATCTTTGAGATGTTATAGATTCTTCCAGATCCTACAGACTTTCCTTCTTTAAACCAGCTGAAGTTCAGAGCAGGAGGATTTGAGTCACTGCTGCAGTTCAGAGTCACTGAATCTCCCTCCACTATTTCACCAGATGCACTGATGGACACCGAGACACTCTTTGGAGGATCTAAAATATAAATGAATTAAATATGCCATCAGCAATCTCAAAACACACTGGAACCAGAGGATCTCTTATCAGTTCTTGCACCAGCATCACTTACACATCACATTCAGCTTCACAGCATCAGAGTCTTTCTCTCCATGTTTATTTCTGGATCTGCACTTGTATTCTCCACTGTGATCAGAGCTGATCTTTGAGATGTTGTAGATTCTTCCAGATCCTACAGACTTTCCTTCTTTAAACCAGCTGAAGTTCAGAGCAGGAGGATATGAGTCACTGCTGCAGTTCAGAGTCACTGAATCTCCCTCCACTATTTCACCAGATGCACTGATGGACACCGAGACACTCTTTGGAGGATCTAAAAAGACAAAAGGTGTTGTGGTGAGGGGGGCGTGGATCAGCGAAGTCTGCAGCGGGAGAAAGACTCAGGAGACGGCGGTAAGTAAATGGGTCAAGTGCAATATGAGGAACACCTGTGTCTGATTGCAGTAATTGGCGTTGGATCTAAAAAGACAAAAGGTGTTGTGGTGAGGGGGGCGTGGTTCAGCGAAGTCTGCAGCGGGAGAAAGACTCAGGAGACGGCGGTAAGTAAGTGGGTCAAGTGCAAAATGAGGAACACCTGTGTCTGATTGCAGTAACTGGCTTGGAGTGACCGGATAAAGCCACCGTGGAACGGGAGTTCGGGGAGAGACGGAGTGGAGACTCGGGCGCATGGTCTGTGAAGAGGGAGACAGCCAGAACGAACACAGAGAGTGAACGCTGAGACAACCGAGAGAGTTGATGTACCGACAACGCGCAGAGTGTGCACCTGTTTAAGTTTATCGAGAAAAGTAATAAATCACCCGAGTCTCCACGAGCCAACCTTGTCCGCTTCCTTCCTTCCGAACTTTCATTACAGTGGTGCCGAAGCCCGGGAAGAAAGCCGGAACGCCGCTGCCATCATGTCGTCACCGACGAGCTCACCATTTGCGGATGTCATCCAGTCGCTCGTGGGACTCCACCAGGAACATCATAAAGCGCTGCTGGACATGAGGGAGGACCAAGAATAACGATTCTGTGCCCTCGTCCAGAACCAGCAGGAGGACCGCGAGCTGTTCCGGAGCTGGATGGACCGGGAGGTTCGGGCTGGGGGGATTCCACCAGCCCCAGCCCTGTCCACCCACATCCCGATGAAGAAGATGGGGCCGCAGGACGACCCGGAGGACGACCCGAAGGACGACCTCTTCGAGAAAACCGCTGAGGCATGTGGGTGGCCCCAGATGAACTGGCCAGTGCGCCTCATTCCGCTGCTATCCGGGGAGGCGCAGTTGGCGGCGCAGCAGCTGCCAGTTCAGAACCTCCTGATCTACGACGACCTAAAGCGAGCCATCCTCCAGCGGGTCGGCCGGAACCCCAAACAACATCGCCAGCGCTTCAGATCGCTAGAGCTGGGGGAAAACGGCCGGCCCTTCGTGATGGCTCACCAGCTCCGGGACGCGTGCCGCAGATGGCTGTTGGCCGGGGAAGGCGGCGTCGACCAGATCATCGACCGTGTGGAGCTGGAACAATTCATTGCACAGTTACCCAAGAAGACCGCGCAGTGGGTCCAGTGCCACCGCCCGGCGTCGCTGGACCAGGCCATCCAGCTCGCGGAGGACCAGATGGCGACGTGCCACGACACCCTGCCTTCCGTCTCTTTCTCTCTCCCCTCCTCGTCTTCTTTTTCTCCCCCTTCTTTTCTCCCTAGGTCCCGTGCCGGCGTGCTACCCAGGGCCCAGCCCCGATGGAGGGGAGGACCGGCACCGGAGTCGGCGGCCGTGAGAGCCCACGCCAGGGAGGCGGGGTCAGCCAGCCAGAGCTCCGCTTCTGTTCCCGTTCCCCCGGGGTCTCCACACCAATTGTCCCACTTCCCGCCACTAGGGTGGCTGGGAAGCCTGGGCCGGCCTGTTGGCGTTGCGGGGACCCGGGCCACTTTATCAATCGGTGTCCAGTAATGGAGGTGGGGACACTGGTCCGGGTTCCAGACGCCCCACAGGCTTCCCCCGATCAGGCTGGCGGGTACCAAATACCTGTGAGTATTAAGGGGGGTACTTATTGGGCTTTGGTGGATTCAGGATGTAACCAAACCTCGATCCATCAAAGCCTAATCCAGCCCGAGGCATTGGATAAGAGCTGCATGGTTTGGGTGAGGTGTGTACATGGGAACGTGGTAAAATACCCAGTAGTGGGAGTAGTGTTGTTAGCTATCCAATTTCGGGGGCAAAAGCATAATGTGGAGGTGGCCGTTAACCCCCGCCTCCGGCATCCGCTGATTTTGGGAACCAATTGGCCAGCGTTTAAAATTTTATTGGGAGTTTTGTGTGTGGATGCCTCCTGCGGAAAAGAGAAGCCGGGGAGGGAGGCGGCCGTGCGAATGGGGGAGGCTGAGCCAGGACCCGCTGAGGCTGCACCACGGGAACGGAACGCGGTCGAGAGGCTAATCCTCACGGAGCGTGATGATTTTCCCCTGGAGCAGTCTCAGGACGAGTCACTGAGAAACGCGTTCGATCAGGTCCGTTCCATTGACGGCCAGCCTCTCCAGACCGCACGGCACCCTTCCTATCCCTATTTTGCTATTTTAAAAGATAGGTTGTATCGAGTGACCCAGGACGCTCAGTCAAAACAAGATACAACCCAGTTGTTGGTACCAAAAAGCCATCGGGAAATGCTTTTTCAGGCGGCTCATTGTAATCCTATGGCAGGGCATCTGGGTCAGGCAGCAACATTGAACCGTTTAATGACCCAGTTTTTTTGGCCAGGCATTCACGAGAATGTACGCCGGTGGTGTGCGGCTTGTCGTGAATGTCAGTTAGCGAATCCCCCGGCCTCCCCAAAAGCGCCTTTGCGTCCCCTTCCGCTAATGCAGGTCCCCTTCGAAAGAATTGGTATGGACCTCATCGGGCCCTTGGAACGGTCAGCACGAGGGCATCGGTTTGCATTAGTTCTAGTGGATTATGCAACTCGATACCCGGAGGCAGTGGCGCTCCGCAACATTTCCGCAAAAAGTGTAGCGGAGGCTCTTTTCAGTATGATCTCCCGGGTGGGAATCCCCAAAGAGATTCTCACCGATCAGGGCACAGTGTTTATGTCACGAACCATTTGCAAACTTTATGAATTATTGGGAATTAAGTCGGTTCGCACCAGCGTCTATCACCCACAAACGGACGGCCTGGTGGAACGATTTAATCGTACATTGAAAACAATGATTCGAAAGTTCGTTCACGAAGACGCCAAAAATTGGGACAAATGGCTGGAACCCCTTTTTTTCGCTGTGCGGGAGGTCCCGCAAGCCTCCACAGGGTTTTCCCCCTTCGAGCTCCTATATGGGCGCCAGCCCCGCGGGGCTGAAGAGTGTAAGAGTGTAAAGACTGAAGAGTGTAAAGACCATCGACTCACTGGGAAAGGATATAAGTATCGCTTTTTATTTCTCTTCTTCTCTGCCAGTCTAACTGAACAAATGCACATTATTATGCTTTAGCTTGGGTTATACTGATAATTTCATCCAGGGTTATTCCTGGATGGAGCAGCTGCTACGCAAATTGTTTTACTGTTTCTATGTTTATGCCATGGGATTAACATCCCATAATTACACAAGCTTCAGTCTGGATCCTACCCTTAAACGATAGAGATGACCGAACACCTGAGTAGAGACGATGACAACCCCTCCGAGGACCTCCGAGATGAGTCCCAGAGACAGATCTCCAGTGAGGACCTCATCACCTAGACATCCATCGGGGAAAGACCCCTGGAACCAGTGGACCACTTACACTCTGACTTTGCTGCAGTTGGAACAAACTACTGATTCGTCTGGCCGGAGGGGAACTGGCCCCCCGACTGAGCCTGGTTTCTCCCAAGGTTTTTTTCTCCATTCTGTCACCGATGGAGTTTTCGTTCCTTGCCGCTGTCGCCTCTGGCTTGCTCAGTTGGGGACACTTCATTTCCAGCACAATCATCGACTTGATTGCACAGATATTATTTAAACTGAACTAAGCTGGACAATGCCATTACTAAATTCAATAATGAAATGCATTCAGCTGATAATTGAGTGTTAAATCCTGTCATTTTACATTATTGACAAAATTTGCCTATTTTGATATTGTGCAGTGCTTTGTTACAATTTGTATTGTTAAAGGCGCTATATAAATAAAGGTGACTTGACTTGACTTGACTTTCTTACTGCTTGTTTCACTTCTGTTTTAGTTTTCATAACCAATTCTTACCATGTAAAAAAGTATACTTAGGCCTTTAGTGTTATGTTAGAATCATTATTATCCTCATACCTTTTCTTGATTTAATATTTTGACTTATTTTTAGCTTTATTTTTTGTTTTCATTTAAATGTTTACTTTTGAAATGTTGTTGTATGCATTTGTCATTTTTATTTAATTTCTTTGTCTTCTTAAATGTGTATATATAATATTTATAGTTTTAACTTTTAAATTGAGTTACTTTTTCTTATTTGTAAGTCGCTTTTTCTTATTTGTAAGTCGCTTTGTAAGTCTGCTAAATGACTAAAAGTAAAGTAAAAAGTAAAGAAACTATATATATTAATGTTGTACTCTGTCTTTTATAAGCTTGCTGTGTAATGGAACCGATGGTATTTTCTTAACCTGTGATGTATTACTGTTCCCTGTAAAGTTATGTGTTTAGATTCATACAGATGGGCACGAGAAATATGAATCTGTGGTGCAACAGATTTGGTGATATTATAAATGGGTAAGCATGTGATAACACTTTACATAAGTATTAAACTCTTAATTCATCACATAAAAGAGTAGATTTGGTATGTCCCAAAAGACATGGGCGAACAATCTGATTGGGGCAGCCGCCGTGGGTGGACCCAAATCGAGCCACTTAAAATGGACAACAAAAGCTTTTAGCTTCAGTTTACTTTACTTGCTCGCTTGCTGACGAACCGGAAGCTTCGGCTTCATCTTCACTGGTCGCACTGGATCACAGCCTAACCATCAGGCTGAAGCTGACCATCTAAAAGAATTCAAAACTTCGTCAAAGCCATAACAACTTGAAGCAAGCAGCTCAACAAAGGAACCACGCAACGAGCCAATCAGCCGCCGGGATTCCCTCAGTGACGTCACGCAACGACGACATCAGCCGCTTTTAACGGAAACTCAGTTGAAAGCAAGTAATAAAACATGAATCTCTAATCTTACTGAACTGATGAATTGATCTGTACACAGAAAAGACAGCAAAGTCTCTGCTTGTGATCTTCCTCTAGTTAAAATTACGAGACAGAAGAAAGTTTAAAACGAGCACTCGTGCTAACGTTAACCGCAAAAGTCAAGTCAAGTCAAGTCACCTTTATTTATATAGCGCCTTTAACAATACAAATTGTAACAAAGCACTGCACAATATCAAAATAGGCAAATTTTGTCAATAATGTAAAATGACAGGATTTAACACTCAATTATCAGCTGAATGCATTTCATTATTGAATTTAGTAATGGCATTGTCCAGCTTAGTTCAGTTTAAATAGTATCTGTGCAATCAAGTCGAGCAAAACTCTGAATATGTGTGTGTGTGTGTGTGTGTGTGTGTTATGTGTTGTTTATGTGTTTTTATTAAGCTTAGTCCATGTATTGTATAATAACAGTTTGCAAATAAATCTCGTTTCATTGATAAAGAATGATGTCTTGTGATGTGATTTTCAGCTTTTAAACTATTTGCCATAGATCACGTTACCTAGCTCAAAACTTGTGTAAGCCTGGTGCCAGTATGTCTGCCCCCCCCCCCCCCCCCCTCGAGAGGACAAAAGGCCCTCCTGAGAATCAACAAAAACTATCTCTTGCATATTGTGAGATTACCAATTGTATTTAAATGTTTAATTTAGATACACTTCCTGACTAAGAAAGTGTCAGGCAATTCAGGTGTTTTGAGATCGTTTCCTGACCATTTGAGCTCGAGACAGCTGTGCTTTTTGTCTCTATGATAATGGTAAGATCAATGAGTCAGACTACTGAGAGATTCAACTTTTGTTCTGCAAATGGCTTTGTCCTGGCCCAGACGTGAATTCGTGGATTAGTGTATTAGAACCACGGGAAGGGAAGTTTAGCAACCAACTAACGCCTCCCTCAGATGCTTGCTTTATTTGATGTTTTGTCTCAACCTCCAAAAGTCCCTCCTCCAATTCTGTCTATAAGATACCCTGTAAAAATTACTTTAGATGAGATTTTTCGATGACTACAGACCAATGACATGTCATAGAATAAAGAAATTCTGCTGACGATCCAATCCACAATGATCCAATATGTCGATGATATTTTGATTGCCTCAACAGATCATGAGGTACATCAAACTGAATTGGCATCATTGTTGGACTATTTGCATAAAAAAGGACACTCCCATAGAGAACGCAGAATTGGAGTTGTTTGTTGATGGTTCAGCTCAAGTTATTGAAGGTAACAGACGAGCAGGATATGCAGTAACTTCCACCACTGAAGTAGTTGCTTCAGGTCGTCTTCCAGATCATTTTTCAGCTCAAGCTGCAGAACTAGTAGCCTTAACTAGAGCATGCACGCTAGCTTCAGGATCGGTTGCAAATATCTACACAGATTCCAGGTATGCTTTTGGGGTAATTCATGATTTTGGTGTCATTTGGCAAACCAGAAAATTTCTAACTTCTGCTGGATCCCCCATTAAGCATGCTGGATTAGTGAAAGATTTAATGTTTGCCATGAAACTCCCAAAGAAATTAGCGGTGATCAAAGTGAAAGCACATCTCACAACTAATACTACGGAAGCTAAAGGTAATGCTCTTGCTGATGTAGCGGCTAAACAGGCTTGTTTCTATGCAACTGTACAAGTGTGTTCAGGTAGTACAGCACAGAAGATAATTCTACCTCCTGAATCAATAGTTGATCTGTATAAAGACGTTCCTCAATATGAAGCATGGACATGGTTAGACAAAGGAGCCACTGTGGATTCATCCGCTGCTGGACCAAAGAGGGAAAGTATGTTGCTCCCGAATCACTGTTGCCATATTTGGCTCAACAAATACACAGTTTGGGTCATAGTGGTCCAGCAACGATGAATCACAGGTTCTCAAATCAATGGTGGAATCCAAAATTCAGAAACGCAGCCACTGAAACAGTCAAGAGATGTGTTACATGTCAGAAAAATAATGATGTACCAGCAGCCACTACACCAGCAGCACATACCCCAGCTCCACCAGGGCCATTTCGTCACCTGCAAGTTGATTACATATCGTTGCCCCCTTGTAAAGGAAAAACTGACGTTTTGGTAGTAATAGACAAGTTCTCAAGATGGGTAGAAGCTTATCCAACAGGGCGTGCTACAGCTGCACATACTGCTAAATGTCTTGTCACTGATTTCATTCCCAGATGGGGATTACCAGATTGCATTGACTCAGATCAAGGTACCCACTTCACAGGACAGGTAGTCAAGGAAGTGTCTAGAATGTTGAAGATTAAGTGGAACCTTCACTGTCCCTATAGGCCACAAGCATCAGGACAGGTTGAACGATCAAACAGAACAATCAAAACCAGGCTAAGCAAAATGCATCAGGAAGGAGTACCATGGGTTGAAGCACTGCCCGCAGTACTGTGTAGTATGAGAGCATCACCTAACAGATCAGTAGGACTGAGCCCTCATGAGATTATTACTGGACGCCCAATGCAGATGCCAGGTGTGATTGATCTTAGAAATGCTGATGTGTACATTGCTTCAGATGCCCTGATCGCTTACTGTGAAAACCTCACAAAGGCAGTGCAGAGTGCCAAAGAGAGAGTTGAGTCGTGTTGGCAGACTCCACCAGAAGGTGGACACACAATCGTCCCAGTTCAATGGGTCATGATAAAGGCGTTCAAAAACAAGCCATTAGAGCCTAAGTGGTACGGACCACATCAAGTGATGTTGATTACAGCAGCTGCAGTATTGTGTCAGGGAAGGAAAACTTGGACTCATGTGTCACACTGTAAGGTTGTTCCTCCCCCTGCAGGGATAGGATAGGGCAGACACAAGAACCAGTGAGGAGCCCAGGGAAGAACCGAAAGCAACAGGCTTCGGGGGCCAACCCTGCGGTGAAGATTTCCTCATAGGCCTTTCCCCTCCATTAGTCCATCCTTTCCTCACTGTTCTTTAGGTGTCGCAGGAATTAAGAAATAGGGAAAGAAGGAACAACCATAGCAGACTATATTTTGAACAGAGGATACAACCCTAATGTTTGCAGACTCTACAAATACTGCTCTGTGCCGTTGGTCTCTCTTGTTTGTGTTTCTTTATTCCTCTGTGCAGATACCACCTGATGGCTGTCCTGAGATCCATATGCACCGCCCTTCTCACCTGCGGATGAAGCCACAACCTCTAGAAAACAACTAGACCCATTGCCGAGCCAACTATCACACAAGAAAGAGAAAAGAAAGAAGAAGAAGAAAAAGATTTTAAAAAAAATACACAACGCAGAGACTCACATACGGGAACTTCAGTCATCCATCAACATGATCAAGATTTTCGTACTATTAACCATCATGGACATCACGCAAAGTGTAGACCCCAGAAACAACATATTCGTAGAGCTGATGAATATGTCAAGAAATGCCTTGTTTGCTGGAAAGAACGTTTGCATGCCGCACGCACCTTCAGTAGGAGCAGGAATCCCATGGGTGGCACACCCTATCTCCAAATGTGATACGTGTACCTTATTCGATCATCATACCAGTGGATTATACAACAAGGATACATGTCACAACGTAACAATTCCTCCAGCTTCTTCGTGTTGCATTCCTGGACTACCATCCTGCAACCTAACTTCAGCTACTCCCATCATGACAGATCTACTCATGCCACGGATGTTCTATTGGTGCATGGAAAATCATGCTCCAGCATCGACTACACTGGGTGAAATTCCTCGTGAACGTTGCAGCTTTGTGATTGAAAGAAGAACCGAATTCGATGTGTACGTTACTACATCAGATAAGAAAGAGGAGAATGAATTAAAAGAGTGTCTCTACGGGAACCCATCCCTACCTAATTTTTTTGCCATAAATCAGTGGTGTATGATTCCTCCACCGACTGGCACTTTGTGGTTATGTGGGACTTCTGTCTACAGCATCCTACCCAGCCAATTCAATGGCAGGTGCACCCTGGTTTATTTCCTACCAGCCATCAGAGAAAATACACACTCCACCTCAAGTTCTCCACATCTACAAAATTCAGCTTCTACCAACAAAGATGGCTGCATTCCAGGACTCACTTGTGTACAAACGTGGTGGTCAAGAACTCTTGGAGCATTAATCCCATCATATGGTGTCATGCAGGCTCTCGATCAGGTCAGAAGCCTGTCGGATTCAGTACAGAAATTGGCCAATGATACGGTTTTGGCCCTGGGCAACATCAAGGACACTCTTGCCTCGCACAAGATAATGATCTTACAGAACAGAGTGGCCTTGGATTACATTCTTGCAACACAAGGGGGAGCCTGTACCATTATCGGTCCTGAATGCTGCACCGGGTTAATGGATCCAACAGAGAACTTGAACAAAATCCAACAAGACATTCTTGGTCTTTCTGCAAAATTACACCAGATGACTGAAGATAATTCTTCATGGTTCGGAAACTTGTTAGGTAAACCCTGGCTGTGGATCAAGGAAATAGCAATTCTGCTGTTGTTTCTCCTACTTGCGTACTATCTATGCATCCACAGTATCAAGTGTTTCTTACAGCAAATGACTCCCGCCTCTCACGAGGAAATGACAGTTCCAACCAGAAGAGATTATTACCCGTAAGAACTTCACGGACCCTAATTGCATGTTTTGTTTCTGTGTCAGCATGCAATTACATATAAGCAACACAGAACATGTACTATGTGCCTGTAACGATTACAAGTTACAAGAATTAACTTTTAAGTGTCTAAATTTGTATTTTGTGAGAGTTATTAGAACTCTCAAAGGGGGAATTGTGAGATTACCAATTGTATTTAAATGTTTAATTTAGATACACTTCCTGACTAAGAAAGTGTCATGCAATTCAGGTGTTTTGAGATCGTTTCCTGACCATTTGAGCTCGAGACAGCTGTGCTTTTTGTCTCTATGATAATGGTAAGATCAATGAGTCAGACTACTGAGAGATTCAACTTTTGTTCTGCAAATGGCTTTGTCCTGGCCCAGACGTGAATTCGTGGATTAGTGTATTAGAACCACGGGAAGGGAAGTTTAGCAACCAACTAACGCCTTCCTCAGATGCTTGCTTTATTTGATGTTTTGACTCAACCTCCAAAAGTCCCTCCTCCAATTCTGTCTATAAGATACCCTGTAAAAATTACTTTAGATGAGATTTTTCGATGACTACAGACCAATGACATGTCATAGAATAAAGAAATTCTGCTGACGATCCAATCCGAAGTCTCCTGGTCTTTTCTTCTGAATTTTCTACACTTTAGAAGAACCGAGTTTACAACAATATGTAACAGCAGCATCCGAGACGCAACACACAGTGTAGTTCACACCCTGTACTTACGGTCTCATCATCTGCAATGTAATGTATGTACAAAAAAGTAACTACACATGTTTGATATCATTTGAAATGTCTCAGTGCGCCTGGTAAAATGGTCTCATTCTCCCAATCATAATGAAAAGATAAAAGATGAGAAATGTAGTGCACAACTTAAAGGTGTGCCCTCCCCCCTGATCTTCTATTCAAACCACCTCCTGTATGTAAATAAGTATTCCCTGCCACAGGATACCAAGAAGCCATTTGGTTGCAAATTCTAAGGTCTAATTATAATAACAAGATACCACCATTTGGTGGGCTTATTGAATTATCTGGGTTTATAAGGAAACGTGACACAAATTTCTTGGAGTCTGTAGGTTGACTGCCCACACAACCGCTGTGTGTAATTCTCATTGCCAGGTAGTAATTTCTACATATTCTTCAATTCCTGAATTATTGTTATGTTATGGTTAACTGATGATTCTATTCTTGTAACATTGGAGTTCTGAATTATTGCTTCGATTACCTGGTCAATAAATTGTAACGTTTGATTCTATTCTGACTGCCTCTAAGATTGCTTTCTCCCTAATAGATTAGTGGATTCGTATATTTCCGCAAGCCTGCGTCAGTTTTAGCGACGGCTAATATCCGGCATCAATTCAAGTCTACTTGGATGCAGAGGCGGATATATAATTCCGTTTAGGGACGGCGAATGCCGTCTGGTCAGACTAAACTCGGGTACGCCTATACCTCTGACTTTTGATTTAATGTTACTTTAAACAAGTACTTGACCAATCCAAAGCTATTACAAGTCAAGTCAAGTCAAGTCACCTTTATTTATATAGCGCCTTTAACAATACAAATTGTAACAAAGCACTGCACAATATCAAAATAGGCAAATTGTGTCAATAATGTAAAATGACAGGATTTAACACTCCATTATCTGCTGAATGCATTTCATTATTGAATTTAGTAATGGCATTGTCCAGCTTAGTTCAGTTTAAATAATATCTGTGCAATCAAGTCGATGATTGTGCTGGAAATGAAGTGTCCCCAACTGAGCAAGCCAGAGGCGACAGCGGCAAGGAACGAAAACTCCATCGGTGAAAGAATGGAGAAAAAAACCTTGGGAGAAACCAGGCTCAGTCGGGGGGCCAGTTCCCCTCCGGCCAGACGAATCAGTAGTTTGTTCCAACTGCAGCAAAGTCAGAGTGTAAGTGGTCCACTGGTTCCAGGGGTCTTTCCCCGATGGATGTCTAGGGGACGAGGTCCTCACTGGAGATCTGTCTCTGGGACTCATCTCGGAGGTCCTCGGAGGGGTTGTCATCGTCTCTACTCAGGTGTTCGGTCATCTCTATCGTTTAAGGGTAGGATCCAGACTGAAGCTTGTGTAATTATGGGATATTAATCCCGTGGCATAAACATAGAAACAGTAAAACAATTTGCGTAGCAGCTGCTCCATCCAGGAATAACCCTGGATGAAATTATCAGTATAACCCAAGCTAAAGCATAATAATGTGCATTTGTTCAGTTAGACTGGCAGTACAAGATTGGGAGATGCATTATATGAATGCTTGGCTAAAGAGATGCGTCTTTAATCTAGATTTAAACAGAGAGAGTGTGTCTGAACCCCGAACGTTTTCAGGAAGGCTATTCCATAGTTTAGGAGCCAGATATGAAAAAGTTCTACCTCCTTTTGTGGACTTTGCTATCTTAGGTACTACCAAGAGTCCAGAGTTTTGCGACCTAAGGGAGCGGGTTGGATTGTAGCATGATAGAAGATTAGTTAGGTACGCAGGAGCTAAATCATTTAAGGCCTTATAGGCAAGTAATAATATTTTGTAACTGATACGAAACTTAATAGGTAGCCAGTGCAGAGACTGTAAAATTGGAGTAAGATGGTCATATTTTCTTGACCTGGTAAGGACTCTAGCCGCAGCATTTTGTACTATCTGTAGCTTGTTTATTGAAGATGCAGGACAACCACCTAGCAGTACATTACAATAGTCCAGTCTTGAGGTCATGAATGCATGAACTAACTTTTCTGCATCAGAAACACTTAACATGTTCCGTAGCTTGGAAATGTTTCTAAGATGGAAGAATGCTGTTTTTGTAACATTGGAAATATGATTTTCAAAAGATAGGTTGCTGTCTAATATAACACCCAGATTTTTAACTGTAGAGGAAGTAACATTACATCCGTCTAGTTGCAAATTGTAATCCAAGAGATTCTGTGTACTGTTTTTAGGTCCAATAAGTAATATCTCGGTCTTATCTGAATTTAATAGGAGAAAATTACTGGTCATCCAATCTTTTATATTTTTAACACACTCTGTTAGCTTAGATAGTTTAGAAGTTTCATCTGGTTTTGTTGAGATATATAGTTGAGTGTCATCAGCATAACAATGGAAACTAATCCTGTATTTTCTAATAATATTACCAAGGGGCAGCATATATAATGAAAATAATAGAGGACCTAGGACAGATCCTTGTGGTACTCCATACTTTACTGGTGATAATTGAGATGACTCCCCGTTTAAATAAACAAAGTGGTAGCGATCGGACAGGTAGGATCTAAGCCATCTTAGAGCCTGCCCTTGAACACCTGTATGGTTTTGTAATCGATCTATCAGTATGTCATGATCTATAGTGTCGAACGCAGCACTAAGATCAAGTAAAACTAGCAATGAGATACAGCCTTTGTCTGACGCAAGAAGCAAGTCATTTGTCATTTTAACAAGTGCAGTTTCTGTGCTATGGCGGGGCCTGAAACCTGACTGAAATTCTTCATAGATATCATTTTTTTGCAAAAAGGAGCACAATTTAGCAGACACTACTTTTTCTAATATTTTTGACATAAACGGAAGATTTGAAATGGGCCTGTAATTTGCCAGTTCACAAGGATCTAATTTTGGTTTCTTAATAAGAGGCTTAATAACTGCCAGCTTAAATGGTTTTGGGACGTGACCTAAAGATAACGAGGAGTTAATAATATTGAGAAGCGGTTGTTCTGCAACAGGTAACAACTCTTTCAATAGTTTAGTTGGTACAGGATCTAATAAACATGTTGTTGGTTTAGATGCAGTGATAAGTTTATTTAGCTCATCCTGTCCTATAGTTGTAAAGCACTGCAGTTTTTTTTTGGGTGCGATGAATGATGCTGAAGTACTAGACGCTGTGGAATCTACGTTTGTTATTGTATTTCTGATATTATCTATTTTATCAGTAAAGAAATTCATAAAGTCATTACTATTGAACTGTGAGGGAATATTTAGATCGGGTGACATCTGTTTATTTGTTAATCAAGCCACTGTGCTAAATAAAAACCTTGGATTGTTTTGGTGATTATCTATGAGTTTGCGGATATACTCGGTTCTTGCAGTTTTTAGAGCCTGTCTATAGCTGGACATACTGATTTTCCACGCAATTCTAAAGACTTCCAAGTTACTTTTTCTCCATTTGTGCTCAAGAATACGAGTTTCTTTCTTGAGAGAATGGGTATAACTGTTGTACCATGGCGCAGCACGTTTTTCTCTAACCTTTTTTAATTTGATGGGTGCAACAGTTTCTAATGTATTGGAGAAAATAGTTCCCATGTTGCTAGTAATTGTGTCTAGTTCATCTGTATTTATGGGTACACAGAGCAGTTGAGATAAATCAGGCAGGTTATTTGTGAATCTGTCTTTAGTGGCTGGAATAATAATTCTGCCTGGGCGATAACGCGGAGCCATATAGTTAATATCAGTAATATGCAGCATGCACGATACAAGGAAATGGTCAGTAACATCATCACTTTGAGGTATGATATCTATATCAGTTAGATCAATTCCATGCGATATTATTAAATCTAGCGTATGATTAAAACGATGCGTGGGCCCGGTGACATTTTGCTTGACACCAAAAGAGTTTATTAGGTCAGTAAACGCAAGTCCTAACGCATCATTTGTATTATCAACGTGAATGTTAAAATCTCCAACAATTAGTGCTTTATCAACAGTAACCAATAGGTCTGAGAGGAAATCTGCAAATTCTTTTAGAAAATCTGTATATGGCCCTGGTGGTCTATACACAGTAGCCAGAGCAAGAGATAGGACAGATTTATTTTGTTTATCTGACAGTTTAACATTAAGCATAAGTATTTCGAATGAGTCAAACCTGTATCCTGTTTTCTGAGTAACATTGAGAATATCACTATATATTGTTGCGACACCGCCGCCACGACCGGTCTGACTTATAACAGTAGCTTGGTGGAGTAGATTCATTTAGACCAAAATAATCATTTGTTTTAAGCCAGGTTTCAGTCAGACAGAGTACATCAAAACTATTATCTGTGATTATTTCATTTACAATAACTGCTTTCGGTGTGAGTGATCGGATATTTAGGAGCCCAAGTTTAAAAAATTGTTTTTGTTCATTTATTTTGCATTTTTCTGGTTTAATCACGATCAGATTTGTTCTAGATCCTGCATTAAATTTATATTTTGAACTCAATATTCGGGGAACAGACACAATCTGTATAGATTGGACACTGCAAGTACCTTTATCATTTAAGTGTCAGGACCTCTTCCCACGTATCGACGAGGACACGAACGGTTCAGTAGACTGTTTGCTTTAAATGAATGGTTGTTTTCATGGTGTACAGAGCAGAAAATTCTCTTTGTCAATAATTGTAATCTTTTCTGGGAGCATCCGAGGCTATTTCGTGCTGATGGCCTGCACCCCAGCAGACTCGGTGCGGAACTCCTGTCGGACAACATCACCAGGACGCTATGCTCTATCTGACTAGTAAACCAATTCTCCAATAACAGCTATAACGGGCTATAAGCTGATAGCAGACTTGGGAAATCAAAATAAAACTTGCGATAACAAGCCGCTCTGATTATTCTCGTTGCAGAATGCGATCGGGGATATATTCACACGTTATAGAAACACAAATTATTGTGTATAAAATCGGAATTTAAGATAGAAAATAGACGATAGACAATTGGCTTGGCGGAGATTCAGCTCAGAACACGCATCAACGACAAACCGGAAGTAAATCAGCATGTTTGCCGTTGCCGTGTGTAAAACTTGCGATAACAAGCCGCTCTGATTATTCTCGTTGCAGAATGCGATCGGGGATATATTCACACGTTATAGAAACACAAATTATTGTGTATAAAATCGGAATTTAAGATAGAAAATAGACGATAGACAATTGGCTTGGCGGAGATTCAGCTCAGAACACGCGTCAATGACAAACCGGAAGCACCGTTAATCTTTCAGAAGTCTTGCAAGTAGTGTATGACAAGTGTGGTACATTGATCTGCTAACATATCTAATAGTGGCCAAGAAACCTTTTCTGAAGTAAACGATTGAACTAAAGTTCTGAGGGGGCTCCAAGGGGGTTATTCGATGTCTCTGATTGTGTACGTGTGAATTAACGGCAAATCTTAGATACATAACCATAATTTACCTCTGATTAATGACCGGGCCTGACGAGATTGTGTCCGTGAGACCTGTGAAAAACAGGGCCTCTAAGCGATATAGTTTCCCTACATCTGAGCGGATAAAGTATTAAAAAGAGCTGACGAGAATAATCAATCATTCGTTCATATTTTAATGATGCACAGATATCATTAAAACCTTTTCATTTATGGAGTCAGATGAAATAACGAGATAAAATATATAAGAAAAAGTGTTCCTTTTAATCTTGTTGTGTCGTGAAAAAGGAAAGACAGTAATACGCAAAAGGCCTTCACCCGCTGAACGACTGCCGTCATTGGGTCGATCGAGCCGGGCCTTACAGTGGTGACCCCAACGTGATTCTCGCATAGACGAGAACGTCATTCCAGCCGTGACATTCAACTTGAATTCTCCTTGGGACATAAGGTTTGATCTACTTCTCATCAATATCCAGCTGCTGTGGTAAGTGTATTTTTTTTGCCTTTTAGAAGTTGAGGGAAATATTGTTTACACTATATAGACACATTTGTAGTACGGGTCGGAATACCCACTTTTGAGACCGGAACCGAAAAACCCGGTGGTGATAAGAATTAGACGAGGAACAACATGTATTTTCAGGGAAAGCACAGCAGCAGAGTAGATGAGGAGATAATGGAGGTTTTAGGACTGCAATTACAAAAACTCCTTGTTCGGTTAAGCGACAAGGGATTCAATTTGAAGTGGAACAACAACGAAATAATATCCTGGTATTCTGCCGAGGGTGCGAAACTAAAATCAAAATCAAAATACAAGAAAATTCCCGCTGCAATTGTTTATTTGCTTCGCCGCAACGACCTCGCGACCATAACCGAGAACGAAAAAACAATAACAAATATCAAAGAAATCGAAAGAGTGCGATCTGACGAATTACAAAAGTTAAGAAAACAAGTCGAAGTGTTTGCATACGAGCAACGAGGGTGGGCTAGACAACGTGAAGAAATGGCCACAAAAGTCGATCACGTTCAAGGGAAACTAATTACATATAGTAATTACATATCTGCGCTCGAAGATTGTTGCGATAAAACAGGTTTTTAAGTTGCCGCAGTTAAACAAGCAGCACTGGATGAAACCGAGTTAGAGACTCAAACTGAAAGCGAAGATGATGATACTGCATTAGCATGTAACATTAGGCCACACAGAGAAACTCATAACCGAGCTCTTGTGAGCCTGTGGCCAGAAAAGCCGAGCCTGCGAAG
Source organism: Oxygymnocypris stewartii (assembly GCA_003573665.1). Taxonomy (NCBI): domain Eukaryota; kingdom Metazoa; phylum Chordata; class Actinopteri; order Cypriniformes; family Cyprinidae; genus Oxygymnocypris; species Oxygymnocypris stewartii. Next base: position 177,862 of record QVTF01000604.1, read on the forward strand.
CCCGATAAAGACTCAAACGACTCGCCAAAGAAAGCAGTTAAAATCGCAGTGTTAAAAACCATGACAAATGCGGATGATGAAATCACAACAATCAGCCGCCCGTTAACATGCGAAGAATGCTCTAGACACAAACAAGTCGTAGGAATTATGCCGAGAAAAGGGCCATTTCAACCCTACTGGGAAGCATTGATGCTACAGGCTAATGTTTACAAACTAGAGATTAGAGACGTATGGCAAATAGCTCTTCTCACTATCCCTGAGGAGCTCAGACCGAAACTAAACACAGAAATGAAATCCGGCAACATAATGAACAGAGTAAATGAAGAAACCGACGAAGGGATTTACGAACGTCTAAAACAGGCATTATTAGACATGAGGGGACTGTCACATGCAGATTGGAGCAAAATATTAGAAATCAAACAAGCAGGTAATGAGTCATTTGAAACGTACGCTGAACGGTTATGGGTAACATACAGAGAACACTCAGGCCTTGAAAATGCAGACCGCAACCATGACGCGTTACTGCAGCTTGTTAAAAACCAGTAATTTTCTCCTATTAAATTCAGATAAGACCGAGATATTACTTATTGGACCTAAAGACAGTACACAGAATCTCTTGGATTACAATCTGCAACTAGACGGATGTACTGTTACTTCCTCTACAGTAAAAAATCTGGGTGTTATATTAGACAGCAACCTATCTTTTGAAAATCATATTTCCAATGTTACAAAAACAGCATTCTTCCATCTTAGAAACATTGCCAAGCTACGGAACATGTTAAGTGTTTCTGATGCAGAAAAGTTAGTTCATGCTTTCATGACCTCTAGACTGGACTACTGTAATGCACTGTTAGGTGGTTGTCCTGCATCTTCAATAAACAAGCTACAGATAGTACAAAATACTGCAGCTAGAGTCCTTACCAGGTCAAGAAAATATGACCATATTACTCCAATTTTACAGTCTCTGCACTGGCTACCTATTAAGTTTCGTATCAGTTACAAAATATTATTACTTGCCTATAAGGCCCTAAATGATTTAGCTCCTGAATACCTAACTAATCTTTTATCACGCTACAATCCAACCCGCTCCCTTAGGTCGCAAAACTCTGGACTCTTGGTAGTACCTAGGATAGCAAAGTCCACAAAAGGAGGTAGAACTTTTTCATATCTGGCTCCTAAACTATGGAATAGCCTTCCTGAAAACGTTCGGGGTTCAGACACACTCTCTCTGTTTAAATCTAGATTAAAGACGCATCTCTTTAGCCAAGCATTCATATAATGCATCTCACAATCTTGTACTGCCAGTCTATCTGAACACATGCACATTATTATGCTTTAGCTTGGGTTATACTGATAATTTCATCCAGGGTTATTCCTGGATGGAACAACTGCTACGCTAATTGTCTTACTGTTTCTATGTTACTGCCACGGGATTAACATCCCGTGGTAGTTAGGAATTACACAAGCTTCAGTCTGGATCCTACCCTTAAACAATAGAGATGACCGAACACCTGAGAAGAGACGATGACAACCCCTCCGAGGACCTCCGAGATGAGCCCCAGAGACAGATCTCCAGTGAGGACCTCGTCACCTAGACATCCATCGGGGAAAGACCCCCGGAACCAGTGGACCACTTACACTCTGACTTTGCTGCAGTTGGAACAAACTACTGATTCGTCTGGCCGGATGGGAACTGGCCCCCCGACTGAGCCTGGTTTCTCCCAAGGTTTTTTCTCCATTCTGTCACCGATGGAGTTTTCGTTCCTTGCCGCTGTCGCCTCTGGCTTGCTCAGTTGGGGACACTTCATTTCCAGCACAATCATCGACTTGATTGCACAGATACTATTTAAACTGAACTAAGCTGGACAATGCCATTACTAAATTCAATAATGAAATGCATTCAGCTGATAATTGAGTGTTAAATCCTGTCATTTTACATTATTGACAAAATTTGCCTATTTTGATATTGTGCAGTGCTTTGTTACAATTTGTATTGTTAAAGGCGCTATATAAATAAAGGTGACTTGACTTGACTTGACTTAAAAACAATGCCGGCATCCCCGTTCAAAAGGCGTTATCAAATGGCGTCGACCCGGCCGAAAACACGTTCAGAGCAATAGTAGACTGGGGTTCAAGAATAGAAAACAGATGGTGATTAAAACCCCGCAACGTTGCGTCCGCACAATGGTTAACAGAAGGGAACAGCACAGATAAATTTAGCCAAAGATCTCCAAATAAAATGATATGCCATTATTGCAGAAAGACTAACCATATAATGCGAGATTGTCAAAGAAGAGAAAAAGATTTAAAAGAACAAGTGAAGCATTACCAAAAAACGCCCTCTAGCGACGACTCTGAGCTGTTGAAACAAATCGTAAACTTCTTGAATGGGTTTAAAAAACAAAACGGCCGAAATGGCGCGGCCCACAACGCGAGCGGAACGACTGAAAATGACCATCAGTTGAGAAAATTCCTCACGTCTGCCGGAACGCCGATCAAACATTTTAACATCATAACTTCGATTTGGCAGGAGATTAGAGCACGCGATTCCTCACTCTCCGTCGTTAAAGTGCGTGCGCACATCATCAAAAATCCAGATGAAAACGAGAAAAACAAAAACATCGCAGATCAATTAGCCAAATTAGCAGCACAAAAGGGAGATGAATGGAAGCCTGACAGACTGGTTGTTCCTGCCGTGAGTGCGATTCAAACTATTCCTATTGACTTGAAACAGTACCAACAAGAACTGTGGAGTTCTGATGGAGAGCTGACACCGCACCTGCAGCAGGACCAACTAGTCAAGGTCGCTGAAGGCATGATTTTAAGAGATGATAAATACATTGTTCCAGAAGCCCTCCAGAAACCAGTGATAAAGTTGTACCACGATTATGCACACGTATCAGCTCCCAAAACACAACAGCTGATCCAAAAGAACTTCTGGTGGCCACAAATGGCATCAGACATTCAAAGATGGTGTGACACATGCATCGTATGTGCCACCATTAACCAAGGCAAGCCTGGCCGTACAAAACTGTGTAGACCAGAGCCACCCAAGGGACCTTGGGAGTTACTCCAATTGGATTTCATAGGCCCACTACCTAGTGCCAAAGGGGGGTATCGTTATTGCCTTGTGATAATTGACAAATTTTCCAAATGGGTCGAAGCTATTCCCACCCGCAATAACAGTGCAAACACAGTGGCACGAGTAGTAGCGAACCAAATCCTCCCACTCTGGGGAGCACCAATCCAAATTGAATCTGACCAGGGCACACACTTCACAGGTCAGGTGATGAAACAAATATGCCAGATGCTGAACATCAAACAAAGGTTTCACATACCGTATCGACCGCAAAGCTCAGGCATGGTGGAACGTGCCAACCACACAATAAAAGAAAGCATATCGAAACAGGTAGCACAACACAAAAACCAATGGATTGATGCCCTACCCACAGTCCTAACAATACTGCGGGCAACTCCTTCAAAAGCCACAGGTATCAGTCCATTTGAACTCATGACTGGAAGAGTCATGAAGCTGCCCATAGACCCAGAAATTGCCCCAGCAGACCTGGGGCCCCTCGTGGTTGCAACTCAACAGTCTGTGCTCAAGCAATTACGAGAGAGGTTGGAAGTGCTACATGCACGCGCTGCTCTGAAACAACAGCAATCAGACTTAACGAATGATACACAATTCAACCCAACCTCTGAGGTGAAATTCTCAGAAGGAGACATGGTAATGGTACGCGTTTTTGTGAAGCAAGGTGCATTCACACCCCGATGGCATGGCCCATATGAAGTTAAAGCTATATGCAACAGCTGTGTGGCCACAACTGTGAAAGGGAAACTGCAATGGTACCACATGTCTCAGTGCAAATCATTCAAAAGTACTCAGAATAAATAAATAACTGTCACTGTCTTCTCCTCTTGCCTTCCAGGTCGACTGCAGCGATCCCATGGAGACCAGATGAAAGGAAAGTGTCTGGGCCCACGTGCATCAGACTAGGCCAAAGGATTTCACTCACACACAACCTGAAATGTGGGAGGTGGGTGTGGAAATACTCCAAGGGGCCATCCACACAAAAAATCACAGTCGCACCAAAAGAGACAGTTACATGGCCTCCCGGATTAGTACCGGATCCAAATTGCACACCACAAATTTGTTGTAGTTCAGGTAACACCCACCCACCTACAAGAAACATTTCGGGACACACTCGAGCACCAAAATTCATGCACAACCTCACTGCCTGGTATCAACTTAAAATAGATCCAGGTGACACAATAGGTAACATGTACACACTACACGAAAACAAAAACAATGGCATAGACCCAAAATTGTGCTACTATGTTAAAAATTTGGAACCTGCAACATATAGGTGCACACATACAGAAACACATAATGACACACATATGAGATTCACCGAGCTAATGTACGATCTCACGTCGTACACACCTACCGAGCCAAAACCAAAAACTTTTGTCTGGACCAACCGAAAGGAAGGAATGTATTGTGTCGGGGAATGTTCGCATAGCATAGACAATTTCACCAATCCACACAACTGTTCATGGACTGTTAAGTACTATTTTAATTTGACCACCTGTGGATACACTAAACCCAAAAAGTGTCCAGAATTGCACTCAATTCCTCCTGGTGGACTGATTAGAGGAAACATCAACAAGACTTTATTACATGATGTAAATTTGGTAATGACACATGTAACTTATAACATTTCCAATATACTCTCTGCCTATACAAAACATTGTAATACTAATGATGAGTCATATGCATGGCTACAGTCACGAATCGATGATTTCATTTCTGATTACAAAGACAGACTTGCCGTCCAAATTCCACCTGCTCGCTCAAAACGAGACCTGCTCAGCAGTATAGCCGGCCTGTTCGGATCAATTAATTCAGCAACCAACACTTATAAAATAACCAAACAATCTCAATTCTCCACATGGTTGACAGATCAGATGTAGCATTGGCAACATCACCAATAGCAATGATAATATTATCAAAGCGGTTCGTTCCGAGGCGCAGGCGCTTCTAACGATCAGCCACACATTGTTCAATCAGACCCGTACCATCGAACGTGACTTAGCCTGCAGATCATATGCACAAGATTTATTCACTGCAACAAGACAGGAAATTTTGGATCTTCGTCTTCACAAGACCCCGAGACATGTTTTGAATGATTTAATTGAGGTTTTAGATTTACATAGATGGTTCTCTTCGGAAAAAATTAAAAATGTAAAGTATTCAGAATTATTATCCACAATTATGATGTATACTGGAAACGAATGTATTGGTTGCATTGGATTTTTTGCCACTTTTCCTTTAATCCACCCAGATCAAGTTTATCCAAATTCCACTAATATTCGATCCATTGGCATGGTAGTTAAAGATCAGGTAATTAAATGGGATCACCTCACTGGATATATGACGTTGAAGGGTACTGAGACCTTATTTACCAGTCGCACTTGTTGTCATGAAACTCACAATTATGTTGTCTGTACATGTAACACATTACAACCTTTCTCTCCCAATGATAGCAAACTCATAAATGTTGAATCTTTGAATCTTCGTTCCAAAGGACGCAGAGGTCTTCCCATGGTGGGACGACACCTTTTATGAACACGGAACACAAGCCTTGATCGACACGATGGACCTGGTACAGAACGTCATCCTCCAAACAGAGTACCACCTTTCTCAAGCACAAGTGGAGACAAACTTGGCGCGAAAGACTGCACAGATTCTGTCTAGCTCATCTACCCGATCGGCACAGACTGCATATACCTGGTGGGACTGGGTACTTCGAGGTTGCGCAGTTGGAAGCGCACTCATCTTCTCCTTCACGCTATTCCAATGTTGCTATTTCCGACACCTCATCAGATCAGTAAAAGTATCCACCAACACTATCCTAACCCTCAGCCCCTTAAAACTGCCCACCTTGCAACAACTGAAGTGACACTGCAGGAAACCCTGTGAGTGGCCCAAAACAGTGCCAAAGGGAGGAACTGTAAGCCTGGTGCCAGTATGTCTGCCCCCCCCCCCCCCCCCCTCGAGAGGACTAAAGGCCCTCCTGAGAATCAACAAAAACTATCTCTTGCATATATAACAGCAGCATCCGAGACGCAACACACAGTGTAGTTCACACCCTGTACTTACGGTCTCATCATCTGCAATGTAATGTATGTACAAAAAAGTAACTACACATGTTTGATATCATTTGAAATGTCTCAGTGCACCTGGTAAAATGGTCTCATTCTCCCAATCATAATGAAAAGATAAAAGATGAGAAATGTAGTGCACAACTTAAAGGTGTGCCCTCCCCCCTGATCTTCTATTCAAACCACCTCCTGTATGTAAATAAGTATTCCCTGCCACAGGATACCAAGAAGCCATTTGGTTGCAAATTCTAAAGTCTAATTATAATAACAAGATACCACCATTTGGTGGGCTTATTGAATTATCTGGGTTTATAAGGAAACGTGACACAAAGTTCTTGGAGTCTGTAAGTTGACTGCCCACACAACCGCTGTGTGTAATTCTCATTGCCAGGTAGTAATTTCTACAAATTCTTCAATTCCTGAATTATTGTTATGTTATGGTATGTAACTGATGATTCTATTCTTGTAACATTGGAGTTCTGAATTATGGCTTCGATTACCTGGTCAATAAATTGTAACGTTTGATTCTATTCTGACTGCCTCTAAGATTGCTTTCTCCCTAATAGATTAGTGGATTCGTATATTTCCGCAAGCCTGCGTCAGTTTTAGCGACGGCTAATATCCGGCATCAATTCAAGTCTACTTGGATGCAGAGGCGGGTATATAATTCCGTTTAGGGACGGCGAATGCCGTCTGGTCAGACTAAACTCGGGTACGCCTATACCTCTGACTTTTGATTTAATGTTACTTTAAACAAGTACTTGACCAATCCAAAGCTATTACAAGTGTGGTACATTGATCTGCTAACATATCTAATAGTGGCCAAGAAACCTTTACTGAAGTAAACGATTGAAGTAAAAATCTGAGAGGGCTCCAAGGGGGTTATTCGATGTCTCTGATTGTGTACGTGTAAATTAACGGCAAATCTTAGATACATAACCATAATTTACCTCTGATTGATGACCGGGCCTGACGAGATTGTGTCCGTGAGACCTGTGAAAAACAGGGCCTCTAAGCGATATAGTTTCCCTACATCTGAGCGGATAAAGTATTAAAAAGAGCTGACGAGAATAATCAATCATTCGTTCACATGTTAATGATGCACAGATATCATTAAAACATTTTCATTTATGGAGTCAGATGAAATAACGAGATAAAATATATAAGAAAAAGTGTTCCTTTTAATCTTGTTGTGTCGTGAAAAAGGAAAGACAGTAATACGCAAAAGGCCTTCACCCGCTGAACGACTGCCGTCATTGGGTCGATCGAGCCGGGCCTTACACTTGATAAAGTAAGTTACTAATTGTGTTTGTTTTATCGTTGGCCACGAAGCAAGATAAACAAAATTGTTAAAGATATACTGATGTTAATGGTCGCTGGACAAGTCGTTAATAAAGTATAAATAATAAGTTAAAGATTAATATCACATTAATCAAAGCAATATTGAATCTTTAATAAATGATTCCCCAAAGCTGAAATAATAGCTTCATAAATTAATTACAGAATGGTGGCGAATAAAAGCTGGCATTAGCTTAACTTGAAAATTGTTTGCAACATTAATAAGAGTCAATGTGGGTATTGTTCTATTTTTATCCGGAAAAATGGATTAGATGCAGAGAAACAGCATTTGTTTGTGATACTGTATTCTTGTTTGTGGCACACGGTACGTTTTGAATGAAAGACAGTGCAACTTGAATGGTTGTTAAGAAGAAATGAACTGCAGTAAATAATTAATATTTGTCTATTGAGACAAGATTAAGTCGCTCTAAAAGCACACGAGAGACTGAGTGAATTCCTTATTTCTCTCTTTAAGGCCTACGTAGTGTGATTTGTTAGTGCGTGTTCCACTTACAAAGTCATCTGACGTTATGCTACTACAAATCCCGGCTTGAGAACATTAATCTAGCTAATTAATTATTCTTGGCCACTTTTTGATTCACTACACGAGTGAAGACAAGACTTGCGGCGCTCAGAGGAGTGGCCAACGCGATCTGTGGGGAGGAGTATGTGATCGATCAAGTTAAATTGTTTTCTACATGTGTTGTTTGTCTAAACAGGCAAATATCAGCATAAGGTCCGCTGAGGCCTCAATAATTAATAATAATAAATCCGTATATTAATTTATTTCGCCCTAAACGAGTGAGATTGTCACTGCTATAAAAATATAATAATCTAAATAGTGCTTGTTGATTTTGAAGTGTGAAACACACTTACGGCTCCGATTATGTACTGAAACATAAATCACATCCTGTGTGTGTCACCATAGTGACAAGCTCAACCAGGAAGTCAGAAACCCTTTCCGGAGCATTTGCTAGTGCAGGCTCAGTCCCCGCGCCATTTTGAGCTGTTGTAAACAAATAGCATTAGCACAAAGCTAAGCTAACTGAAGCTAAGGAGCTTGCATTGAAGCATATGCAAGGCTATTAGCATTGACAGCTAGCGATTTGCACCTAGCATTTAGAGAGTTGTGAATGTGGGTCGAATGCAGTGTGTCTTGAAGTGTTGTCGTGACTTAACCCTTTACAGCTGAACACATGCCGTTTCTTTCTCTCATTTGCATTTATTAATTCTATCTCTTCTCCCATTTAAAAGGACTGTAACAAATGCAATGTTAATAAACATGATTGTAACTGATCGTCAGAGTGGCTAGCAACCTCACAGGTGGTTTTAATAAACATTTGTTTAAGGTCTTTATTTGTAGTTTAATAGTTGGTGGTTTATTAGAAAATAATTCGGTATTACCGTGATAATACGGTGATTAATTCAATTATAACTGCTCTCCTCATTTTAAACACATCAGTGGATAAGTTGCTATTGTTAGGAATTTTTAATTGTTAATTTAATGTCATAATTAATTACTAATCTGAAATTAATTTAATTTCATAAAATAATTTCAGTTCCTGCTTCCACACAGCAACAATAGCCACTGATTAATCATAAGCGCTCTTATAATTTGACAACATTAAAATCTTAATCATTTTCAAGAGGGCCAGAAATGTTTTATTTCATTCACAAGTAATTAGGATTGCAAAGATTCATTTGGTTTGATGATGTCAATGACACAAGGAGGAATAAGTAACTTGTGATGCTAGGGATCCGAAATTAGTGATTTGGAAGCTGTAATTTAATTTCACAATTAATTGTGAATTCAAAAATTCTAATTACATTTAATATTTAATTAAACTTCCTGTTTACATATTACAACAATATTGGTTTATCAACTTAATTGTAAATTGCTCGTGTAAGTTTAATCCTAATCAATCCTATCAATTTTAATGATAACATCATTAAATTTTAATTAGAAACCACAATTTTTTTTCAAATTTTTCAGTAGCAACACAAGACTGGCTCTACCTAGTAGGCCTTACTTCATCTCCTTAGTTGATCTGATTAACTCAGCAAAAATTGTAATAAGGTTCCCTTTACTTAGGCCTGAGAGTAGATAGCGCTCCCCCTAGTGCTGGGTTGGTGAAGTTGCATTGCCTCCATCGTGGGTCACAGCAAGCGGAGTCACCTGTTCCAGCGTAACCTAGTGCGGGCTGAGGGGGAAACCGAATACTTCTGTTTTGCAAAGTGACGGCACGCAGCAGGCCTAGCAATCGGTATCGGAGGAGGAGTCAACAGGCTGTCTGGGCGAAGGTGCAGATTTACCACCCCGGGTAACTATTGACGAGGTACGTCAGACTTTGGGCCTGCACTGACGGATAGCCCCGGGATTTAGCCCCGCCCCTCTTCAGGCCAGCAGTCGTTAACATGCCTCACCCAAGTCCCAGCCCGGTTGTGCCAAAAGTCACAGCTGTTTGAGAGGCTCACTGCAATACGGTGGGGACTGAGTGTTTGGCAAAGCCCTTACAGGAGCTCATCGGTGCGCTCGGACGGAGGGACCTTTCTACTGGGTACCACAGAAGCAATGTAATTTCTCACCAAGACGTTAACCTTACAATTAGAAAACCCCTAAAGGAAATTAAGGTTTCCTCAAAACTTAGGTCAGTTAGTTTTACCCTGTAAAACAGCAAAACCAACCCCCTAAGTGTATCGACTCAACAGCACCACCATGCTGCCACCCTTATTATTTGTCCTAAACCTTGGGAGCAAACCCTCACTTCTCCTTCCCTCTTCTCTTTTCTCCCTGCTGCTATATTCTAATTTGACTACTGCTACTGTTTTCTGAGATTTTGCCTGTGGAAAGTTCACAAGCAGAGAACTTTCGCAATTGAACAGGTATTTGTGAAACTTGAGAACTACGTTTCACAACTGTCTTCTATTTACCTTCCTCTATTGGGAAATCCTACCCCTCCAAGTTAAAGCAAGTCAATGAGAAGATAGGCATCGGCAAAATTTTAAGCACGCACGAGAGACACGCTAACCAGCCTTGTGGTATAAATTTAGCCATTAAGGGACCAGTAGCCTTTTGTCATTGCTGTTGTTTTCCTCCATCCATGAGAATTTTTAATAGCAATCACAGTCCTATTACAAAAGAGAAAACCCGTTTACAATCCTCTGATTAGAAGCGTCCTTCTAAATCAGACTTGACTTTAAAAAAAAGAGTGACAAGAGGAAAATCTGCTACCAGAAAGAGATATTTTGTTATTGTCCCTCTCCCTCACCTTTGTATTAGACTGACCTCCTTCCGCGAAAACAAGGAGACTTTCTCTTACAGGAAAAGGTGAAGCATCCAATTATTACACCTGTTTACTCATTCTGTTGGTGTCCTTTTCTTTCTGTTGATTTCCATCTCTGCTATCTTTATGTGTGCTCAATAATTTCTTCACAGAGACTACAAATTAGAAGCGTCCCACCAGAGGATCACAGATGCAGAGAATCACACTCAACACTAGCATACACTATTCTTTGCACCTTTACACCCCTTTTTTGCTTTGTTTTGTTTTGTTTGGCTTTGTTTCCCATTCAAGGTCTGTGTCAGTTCAGTTCGAGATCTCCCTCACCCCGCCAGAACATGTCTCACAAAAGAGAACATTTCGGTCACTGGGAGGATCTGGAAACATGGCTAAGATTTACGACAGACATCCTCCTCCCTAAGGCTGCTGATACACTCAAACATCAGACACAGGACCAGCTGGATGACAACATAACAAGCCTCATGGGACAAGACCCAAGTCAAAGCTACAGTCACAAAGAATTAGCCAAGATCACCGGCTCCTTAAGTCACACACTCATCGCCACCCTCAAGTTGAGTGACAAGCACGCTGCACAACTCCAGCAGGAGCTGACACGCGCACAACGACGCATCATGCAGCTAGAACTGGAAGCTCAGGAACGACAGGAAGGGACTGATGAGGGAAAACAAGGCGCTGAGGAGATCAACAGGCTAAAAGAGACCCTAACAGCTACTAGCCAAGAAATGGAGCAAATCAAAGAAGACTACGCTGATCGTTCTGATAAGCTACAGTATGCAGAGCAGCTACTGAAGAAGGCAAAGGCTGACTTCGAGGACAAAAACAGTAGAATCAATGCCCTTGAAGCTCACTTGGATGAGTCAAGAAATGAGATTAGCCGCCTAACACGACAGCTCGACTACTTCAAAAGAGGAATATGAAAGTTTCCAAGAGGAACTCAAGCACGCTTATGAATTGCGCCATGAGCTGTCGAGGACTCGACATGCACCTACTTCACGTCTGCCGAGCAGGACAAGGTCACCTGTTCCTGGACTGACACGTGAGCAAAAGATGGAGGGGGTGGTGTTAAAACATTCACCAGCGCCCCCTGAAGAACTTTACCTCACGACAAAGCCAAAAGAATCTGCTGCAGCCAGCCACAGATCGTCGCACGGCTTGGACCTAAAAGACCTCAACAAGCTCGCCAGGAACATTGGCAAATTCAACTCCAGCGTGCCAAATAGCTAAAATGTCCAAGCTTATTTTCAAGATATCGATTTCCATCTGTAAATGTGACCTAACGTTACGGACAAAGATAAACTCTATTTACTCCGAATGACATCCAGTCCTGAAGTTCGCAGCTTCCTTGACCGGCAGCCTGCTAATACAAAGACTGATTATCAACTGCTTCAAAAAGCCCTCATTAAAGAGTTCGCCGATCCTGAGTCCGATCAAGGCTTAGTGGCTGCCCTGGAGATGAGACAAGGACGTCACGAACCTCCTCAAGCCTACTACAGTCGACTCAGATGAGCATACTTCGGAACTCGCAACGAACCTGACATGGAGGATGAACTGAACTTTAAAACTCTCTTCCTAAGGAACCTTCATCCCGGCATAAGCCACCATCTTGGTGTTCTCGCATGTCCACAAACAATGAACACTTGTGAGACTTGGTGCAGAAAGCTTACGGCAAACAAAAGATGACCTCAGAAAAGAGCACCAAAACCCCAGCAGTTCTTGACTTCAACACTCAAAGTCACGGACTGGCTCTAGAGGGCACCCAACGGTGGGCACACAGAGAGTGGAATGCACCCCCGTCCAACAAAGAACAAGACTCACACGCTGGCACCCGACCTAAACAGAGGTATGACCGCTGGGATGGACCGCGTGGACGTCAACTCTCACCTGGACGACACTGGGATAAGTCATAGGACCAATCAAGGCCTCATGAGAGTCAATGGGAGAGATCGTGGAACCAGCCAAGCTCATTTGGAAACTCAAGAGAGAAAAGCTCATGGGAATTCAATGGAAACTCCAAGGGAAAACGACAAACTCACCCTGGAGCAATCAGCCCAAGGAATCGACGAAAGAATTCACAAAGATTCCAAGCTGACTGAGCTCAAACTGAATCCACACAAAAAAAAAGACACCACCGTACTTCGACTCACAAAAGCTGATGGAAATTACGAAGAAAGAGTTCTTCCAACGAAAGGAGGAGGATCGGAAGTGGGAAAAGAAAGAAAAACTAGATTCAGCCTGACTAGCAGTCGGACGAGAAGGCAGCGACAAGCTGACCAAATCAGCCACAGAGAACAGCACTCCTTCACCTCACTCTCAGAGAACAGTAAACACCCTAACTTCAGATGGACACAAAACCCCACCCGAAAACCCAGCAACAGAGTTAGACACTAACTCGACACCCAATGCTCCAGATCACAGCAGCGTCCAACAAAAACCTGCTGATGAAACCCCTCAAGTTCCTGAAAGTGCTATCTTGGTCGTCTGCCACTCCTCCGAAGAACACCAGATCAGTCCTGACATCCTACAACTAAAACATGTGGCCCCAATGCATCTAACAGTGGGACCCATGGACCTCGTCCATCCAGTATATATTTCAACACTCAACACGTATCCACTCCTCATTGGGAAAGATCTGCTTAATCGCTTCGAACCTCTAATAGACTTCAAGCACCTAAAGATTTGGACACAAGTCCATGAGCCTCTGCCCTGCCAGTCATTAGACTCCAACGAGTCGCAGTGTCAAGTCACAGACACTGCCCCTAAGTCACTGAGCAATGATGCAGTAGCAAAGCCAGGATCTGGACTGAGCACAAACAGCAAGGACCAGGACCCTCTCCTCTGCTCACTGCAGGAGCCTAAATCAAACGCAGGCCCCCTTTGAATCATGACTGCAATAGATGTCCAAGGCACATCAGTGTCCGACACGGCACTAGCCCTGTGGGCAGAAAACTCAGCCATCAGCCTGAAGCTATTCAGAACACTGAAGCAAAGACATCAGAGTCTACCACATGTCGCTAAGCACAGCCGCTTTCCTCTCAGTCCCTGGTCGACAACCATGATAACCTCTAAGATCATCTGCGCTCTGGACATACGATGGAACAACAGACATCTGAGTCACTACTTCCTCGTCGTCCCAGACCTGCCTCATGACATCTACATTGGAGCGGATATCATGATCCGGCTCAATGCTTGCATTGACACCTTAAACGACATCATATGGGCTCCCATGTCACACCAACTGACAACGTCAGTCAACCTCAGGAACCTCCAATCCGGTCAAACCATGCCAGACGCATGCGCTATGATCACAGAGCAAGAAGCCACAATACCTGCCTACAGCAAAAGTGTCAGCGTCCGCCTCAACATGCGACCAGGCCAAACTCTCAACAGTAAGCTAAGCTCCTTCCAACCTTCCAGGACCTGCCTAAAACTCGGACTGACCCTGGAAGCCACACCTCTCATTGAAGTGTCATCTTGTGCTGTGTATGTGTTGTTCAACAACTGTACGGCCCAAGACATCCATGTTCCCAAAGCCAGTCACCTGGAATGGCTCATCAACCAAGCGTTCCATAACTTTGAACAAACGGTACCTGTCATAGGCCCCATACCAGCCCAACTAACGTCAGATGAATGCAATGACACCATAACATTCACAAAACCTCATGAAATCATTGCCATCACCTCAATTCTGCCGGTGTCCAGAGAAAGCGTCTGCCGTTCAGAACTAACCGATGGCACTCATCTCGCTGTCTACGCTGTCTCAACACAGCCTGCGACAGAATCACCTACACAGGTGACAATCGGAGCCCAAAGCCCCTCAAATGACTTAAGTGCAGAGGAACCCTACGCCGGGTTCAATGCACAAATTCAACAGATCCTGAGTGAGGCGGATGCCCTCCACAATGAAGTGGATCGCCAAGGACTCAAAGAGGTTCTGCACTCCTTCGCAAAGGATTCCCTGGATTGTGGACTGACCAACATCCACACGGTGCACATCCCAACAAACCCAAATGCGCCACCCACATATGTGCGATAGTACAAGATTCCAATAGCGTCATATGAGCCAGTGCAAGAAATTGTTGACTCCATGCTGGAAAAGGGCCCTGTAACAGCACAAACTCTGCCCCGATATGGCCAGTCCTAAAACCTAACGGCATATGGTGGCCCACCATCAACTATTGCAAGTTGAATCAGCAAGTACCATTGTCACGATTGCCTATGACCCAGTTAGACCAAGAAATTCCAAAAATCAAAGGCTCGACGATCCTGTCCACATTGGACTTCGCGTCCGGGTTCTGGACAATCCCTGTCCACCCCGATGACCAACATAAGCTGTCATTCACCTTCGGCAACCGACAGTACACCTTCCCACGGTGCCCCTTCGGCTATGCCAACTCACCAGCAGAATTCAACATTTTCCTTAACAAAGCATGCCCTGACGCCAGAGACAGAGGCAACCTTGTCTACGTAGACGATGTCTTAATGAAAAGCTCAAGTGTGAAAGACCACTTCAAAACCAAGGTGAACTATGTCGGACTACTTGTCGGAAGAAATGGCATCGAGCCCCGATCTAACCGTACCCAAGCAATCCAAAGCATAAAGACACCAACTAATGTCTCTGAGCTGCGAAGCTTTCTGGGAGTGTGTAATTACTCACGACAGTTCATCGAAAACTATGCTGACATCGCACCACCACTAACTTCCCTCCTGAAAAAGGATGAACCCTTCGTTTGGACGAAAGCCCAGGACATCTGGACAAACAGTGCCTGTGCTCTGCTCCGTGCCTGGCCTTCACAGACCCAGGAAAATAATTTTATCTGGACGCTGGATTCTCTAATCAGTGCCTCAGCGCAGGCCTATACCAGCTCCATGACAAAGACAAGCGAGTGGTCGCTTATGCCAGCAAAACGCTGCTTCCCCCAGAATGCAAGTATTCAAACTGCAAAAAAGCTTTGCTTTGCACTGTGTGGGCCATCCAGCGTTTCTCTAATCACATCGGTACATAGAAAGTCATCATCAAGACTTGTCACCAGCCAGTCACCTTCCTCAACAGTCAACGAATCAGAGATGGCGTGGTGACCAACGCACGCATAGCTACCTGGCTAATGACACTCCGAGGATGGGACATTGAGGCAAGATATGCCCAAAACTACAAATCCTTACTTGGAAACGGGCTTGCGGCCTGCCACAACTGTTCAACGGACACGCTGTACACCTCGGCAGAACCGAAAGAATCGCCACAACCGCAACTGACAAATCACAGGTACTTCGAGGAGAACATGTGTGAAGGAATGCCTACAGCATACGATGACAGCTCCTACAATCGCAAGGGCTATTTACAAGCTGGAGCGGGTGTGGTCTGGCTCAACAACGACCCTTGTCCACCCTGACAATTCAACTAAGGCCCTCAAACATCGCAATATGCAGAAAAAGCAGTCATCCTCATCACCCTACAACTGGCTGCATCCCACAACATCAAATAACTCCTCATCTGTACCCACTCGAACTATGCCCAACTAAGCTTCACATTCCATTTAGATTGGGTGGAAACAGAATGGATTCAAGACAGCTAACAACAAGCCTGGCAAGTACCAGGAACTCTTCCAAGCAAACGACACCATCGTCACTGAACACGACATGATCGTTTATTGGGAAAAAGTCAAAGGTCATTCACGTCAACCAGGACAAGACAAAGACTTAAATGACCAAACCGATGCCCTCGCCAAAGCAGGTGCATTACATGGAGAGTCCTGGACATTTCATGCCCTCCCCCCCAACCCTTCAGTGGCAGCAGTAACCCGCCGCCAGCAGGTTGCCCTATCACCTCAGTTTGCTGCTGACGATCTCCTCACCCTCCAAACTGCGGATTCATCACTACGAACTATGGCAGCTCATATTTCCGACCCATTAACACATCCCATTTCCCTCTCAGACCTAAACACATCCTCTATCAAGCACATGCTGCAACTAAAAGACAGTGTTTTCACATATGTCCTTGAGCCACTCACTGTGCCAAAGCTTGTAGTACCTCACGGTCAAAGGGGGATGATGCTGACACACACACACGATGCACCATGCGCAGGACACCACGGTGTCAAGCCAAACTATGAAACACTCAAGCAAGTAGCATACTGGTCTGGCATGCAGCAAGACGTAGCTGAATACGTTAAAGGATGCCTGGTGTGTTGCTAGTTCCAACCTGTAAATCCAAACCACCGAGCACCACTGCAAAGGTAAGGAATGATCTTACCATGGTCGAACCTCCAAATAGACTGGGTAGGACCCCTGCCACGGTCAATACGGGGTAGCAAATATTTCCTTACCATGGTTTATGAATTCACAAAGTGGATCTAGTGCCTCCCAGCTCCCAATGATACAGCATAAATGATAGCCTGCCTGTTAATGAACCACATCTTCTCAAGATTTGGACTGGACTGCCTTTAAGGATCAACTCTGACCGCAGAACCCACTTCACCGCCGACATCATAAAGAAAGCGTGGAGACTCCTGGGAATACAGGCCAAGCTCCATATAAGCCATCACCCAATTTCCTCAAGTCAAGTTGAACAGGCTAACAGGACAGTGGTCAGCATGTTGAAGAAGTATGTAGCCACCAATCAAAAGGATTGGGATATTAAACTTCCCCTAATACTGATGGCCGCTCGAGCCACCCCTCACCAGTCTAACCGGAGTACCCCCGTTTACATTGATGACAGGGAGAAACATGACGCTACTGCTACACCTGCTGTACCAACCTGGTGACCTGAACCTTGTCACCGCCTATACCACAGTTGCATCAGCACCTGAAAACGACTTTCGCTTTTGCGCAACAGCAACTACAACGAAGCGCGGAAGGTCGGAAAGCCTACTACGACAAAAAGGCCTCTCACCATGAGCTCAATGTTGGATACAAAGTGTGGTACTACAGCTTCGCCCGACCGAGGCTCCCCATCGCCTGTCAAAGAAGTTCCTACCTCACTGGACAGGACCCCATGAGATTGTGGACAAGCTCTCACCTGTTGCCTATCGAATCAAAATCAGACAAGGGCGCAGCGAGCCAGTCCTTCGATGGGTCCATTAAAACCAGATAAAGAGTCACCAGGGCTCCAGCCGACAGGAAAAGGGGGAAAATCAAACCCACTGACACAGACCGACAATCATATGCTCTACACCACACAATCATAAGTACTGTTGTTTTAGGAAAACATATAGCAACCTTGCTTAGACACAACACTTACTCTCTCCTCCGCTTCACTACTAGGACCAATCTCTAGTAGAGAGGAGTTACTCCACACATGTGACACTCGTCTGCGGCCTCACCTTATTCGGTGACCTTGTGTCTCTTTGGTTTATTTTATTTTTTTCATTTTTATTATAATTTTTTTTTCTCTCGTGTCTCACTTTGTGTTTTTCCCTTTTCCTCTCTCACTATAATCTCCTTTCCCCTCTAGTCCCCTCATCAGGGAACTTCCTTAACCAATCCTTAAATCCAGGTCCTGAAATTGAGATTGACTCCCTTCAATAAAGTCGTTGTGAGAACCGTTGTCACCGGTCAAGTCAACCCGCAAAATCATGACTGACATGCTACGCAAAGTAAGTTCCTTGATCAACAACTTCGCCATAAGTAGAATTCCACACTACACAGTAAACCCCCCAGAGTAAAATTAACTCTGTATTCAGAGAACATTTGGTCTCACTCTAAATAGAGTTAAATTAACACAGGAGCAGAGTTAAAGTATATGAGCTAATTAAGTGACTAATTAAATGATGATTGAGCATTAGTGATAAACACCTGCTGTTAACAAGCAGAATCACTGAAGAAAAGAGAAACACAAGAACTACAACTGACTTCAGCCACAGATGAAATCAACTGAAATAAAATAGGACATTCAATTTCTCAAAATCTGATTAAACAACAGCATCACCAGCTTCACTCTTTATTATTAACATTATTACTAACCAGACCAACTTAATTTCTGTCACATGTCTACAGAAGCTCTTACTGAGAATTACGAGTAGCTCCAGAGTGCACCCTGGACAATGGGGCGGGGCGACACATTAAGGTGGGGCGACATGTGTCGCTCCGCCCACCCCCAATTTAATTGGTTTATATTATAATACAACAGAGCTTATTGGTGTAGACGTTTGTGCATAAGCATTCTTTTATATTCATTTTTATGAATGATCTACGCTGTTTTGCTGAACTACAGAAATATTAAGTGCTAACAACAGCAATTTTAGTTAGAATCAATTAGCAAATGTTTGTTTTTTAAACATATGACGAATTAGTTAGATTAAGTTCCTATAAAACGCTTGGTGGCGACATCTCCGAGTACTTCGGCAGAACAGAGCTGTGTAATATGAGCGGTTCACGAATTAAGTCTGGGGAACAAATTCTTAATTTGTGGCCATGATATAGTCCTACCTATGCTAAATAGCCTCACCTATGAGAAATAGTAATTATGTTTCTGTGTGATGAACGTAAATAGTGGTCCTCAATCTTAACAGGTGGGTTGCACGTTAAATTAATTCAGATATTATTGCACTTTTCACTGTACACAAAGCAGACTGAGCAGTTTTAGCCGGCGATGTTGATCAAAATGATCCACTGTTTGAGATTTATTTGTTTTGTGTGATGTATATTTATATGTAGCCTATATTCTTTATTTTGGGATCGTGGATAAGCAAAAACGTAGGATATGATGATAATTCACTGTAGTTCAGCAAGACATAGGACAAACCCATAAATGGTTTTATTTTAAAAAACAAAGGTGACAAATAAGACAATAATACCAAATAATCCATCAGCGTGAACTGGGGTTTTATGTGTGGATAATGGGAATAAAAACCTTGCTGAAACTATATATATATATATGTGTTTATTTTTTATTGTATTTTTTGCATAGAGGCCTATTTTAAATGTTTTTGTTTACTAAAACAGTTATTAAATCTGACATACAGCAAATATTATTATTAATGTGCTTTAGTGCGTATTTAAGCAATACATTTAATTTTGTTTTCTGTTTATTTATACTTTTATTTAGCCTATATTATGCACAAATTAAATTACTGATTTTGCGACTCAATCCTTTAAAAAGTACCAGGAATCACTGTACTATCTTAGGCCTGGTTATTTTTGATTTTTAGTGGTTATTATAATCTTTAATAATTAAAAAAAATATATATTTTTTATTTTTATTAATAAAAACCATTTTACTCATTAAAAGTGCTCACGTACCTATTGCACAGCTTGACAGTGATTTAATATTCGATAATTATGCAGGTCTATATGGCCACAATGATCGAGTGTTAATAACTGAATCTAAATTCATCCCATACACAGATCAGAACACGCACACACAATAAGGGTGTGGATACATAAATCATTTGATTTTTTATATCGGATGTCACGGACACTTATTTACTATAAGATAGGAGCCTTTGAAAACTATAAGAGAATCAATATAGGCTCAAATATTGTATTAAGATATAAACAAGGAAACACTGAGCTTGTCATGAAAACATTGTATTAGCACTTTATAACCTACAAATGTGTGATACATTGAGCAATGTAGGCTATAACTCATCTCTTTAAACAACAACAAAAAAACGGTTGTGGTTTAAAGTGTAAAATCAGCCGCTCATGTTCGTGTTCGTCTATCTCTAAAATACAGTAAATTATCATAATTTGCGTAAAAAAGATAAGTTGAAAGAACGTTTTAGGAATATCAACACAAACCTTAAAACATTTTCCACTAACATTAAGAAAACTGGACATATAGAACGTTTCCATTACAAAAACTATAACCAAAAAAAGTTTTTAAAACGTTCTTAGAACTCAAAATTGTTAGCTGGGATTATACCAACTCTTTATTGCAGTTTACAGAGTCTAGGGCAGAGAAGAAATTAAAAGAAAACCTACTCACACATGACAGTTACGCTGACGGCAGGAGAGGGCAGGTGTGGATGTCCTCTGACAGCGCAGCTGTAGCGGCCAGAATCACTGCGCTCTGACTGAAGCTGGAGTGTTTCGCTCTGGATCTGTAAAGTCTGGCCGTTTTTATACCAGATGAATCCGTCTGTTAGACTGCATGTGGTTTCACAGGTCAGATTGACTGCTTCTTTCTCCATCACCAGCTGTGGTGCCTTTACCTGAAGAGCTTGAGAAACACATCTGTCTAACCAGGACCAAGAAATGAAATTATTAATAGAAATGAAGGAGTGAAGTGGATTACCAGAAAGTTTAAGCTGAATTCCTGGTTTACCAATCCATTTTTTATCTTCCATTTTAGTTATTAATCTGAAACAATACATTGTCTCATCATTTTCAGTGATGTCGTGAAGTCTGAGGATGGAAGTTTTTTTCTGTCTGTCTTCAATTAATTCAACCCTGTCTTTATACTCGGGATATTCTTTTAAACTTTTGATCTGCTCATCTGGCATCTTTATCCAGAAAGTATCAGTCAATGTATACTGCTGAGGGTATGTATACGAGCATGACATGTTTACTGTGGATCCTTTAAGAGCACATATTGATACAGTTTCATAAATCACATTCCAGTCTTCTCCAAAAACTCCTGAAACACAAAACACAGAGCAGCAAAGCTTATTTATACGTGTAACTGAATAAAAATAATTTGTTGCTGGAGTGAAAAGTGTGAAGAGTTGAAAAAGTACTGCAGGAGGGTGTTGCAGAAAAGCAGAAGTGATCACAGAATTGAGCAAATTGAGCACGTCAATCATTGAAAGGTGCTGAATTCAAGCCCTGACCTCTACATATCAGCCAACACCACGTCAGGAAAAATGACTGACAGGCTGAGAGAGTTTTGAAGAGTAGAATGATACTTAATGCATGCTTTAAAATTGCAATACATCATTATAACAACTGTGACTCACCAGACATCAAGAGTAGAAAATTTAGAGAAAGAAGAGTCATTCTAACACTCATCACCACTTGAACCACCACAGCTCTATAAATAAACACAAAAATACACACATCCACTTTATAAACACCACGGTTAGCAATCAAGCTTTTGAAAAGGGTTTATCATATTTAGTACAAAGGAACAATTCTTAATAACACAAGTGCTACTCAGAAACCATCGCCCAAACGACTGATAAGATCAGGCGTGAAGAGGAGGTTTTGCACTGTTAACTGTGATCACATTGCTTATGTATGTTTAAAATGAGTCTCAAACAAGCTTAAGCCTTTTCCTTCAGTATTTCCATTTGTCTTTACTTTTTACAACATTTATTATTTTGTTAGAAAATAATAAATTATTTTGTTTTAACCATCTAACACCGTGTCTACACTGGATGGCATCAGTTTACTGTCTAGGATTTGTCATGGCACATCGTTTTGTGCTGCTTCTAGTGTGGAAAACTGATAATAATGGGTTTGATTGGCTTTTGCTGTGTCACATTGCTCACGTCTGGGGTAGGCACTGCGTAATAGTAAAAGTCACAGGACTCAAAAAGGGAATGAGATCTTAAAGCTTTGTTCGTTGCCTAGCTGACCTACTACCAAATAATATACATCATAATAAATATCTACATATTTGCTTACTTTAAATGAATCAATTTAGTGTCTCCAAGCTTAGAGCAGCGTCCTCAGGCCCTGTGATATAAAGGTCCACTAAGGTCCTGTTTGGCATAACATGTTCATTAAGAAGTGACCCACCCACAAACATTTTCTACCAAAAGCTATCAGTTTCTTCTCTTTCACAGCACTGCATTTCACAAACTCTTTATCAAATAAAACTCTCATACCTTGTTCGCAGTAGCTGTCTTCACTAGTAGTCCAAGTGTAAATGGTAAGTTTGACGACAAAACAGGCGTGTTAAGCAGCGGGGTATAGATGATAACATTTCCTGTCTCTGTGCAAATAAGTCTCAACTTTCACGAGAAAAAAAAACCTTGTTCACACACAATAGGGATTTTCATCCTAAATAAATCCTGGGTTATCTTTCTTCTTGTTTCACATCGCTTATAATATATATATATGGTTAATAATTAATCCTGGGTATTCATAAGCTGCTGTTTCACACTGTAAATTCTATGGGTTAACGTTCTTTTTTGCATATTTGCAATTAATTGCCATTAATTGGACAAAGGCAATATAAAACCTCCTCAAAAATTGCTCGTCCTCATGTTACACATTGCCAGCTGTACATAACATTTTAAATTTTTCTCTTCATGAATGAACTTTTCAGACTACAAAAGGTAAGAATTAAACTATTCTTCATTCAAACTGATGCGTTCCCTCACATTTATACAGTTTACTCACAATGCGTTTACCACACTAGGCAAGGCAAAGCAAGTTTATTTATATAGCACATTTCATACACAGTGGTAATTCAAAGTGCTTTACATAAAAGAAAGTGAAATAATCATTCACAGCAATAAAAACAAGGAGTTAAAAATAATAAAACAAGGAATTTAAAATTATATGGAAATCAATTTAAAATGAAATTTAAAACAGTTAAATAGAAAAGGATTATACATAGACACTACATTATACATATACATACAATGCAGTCAGTTCGGACGTAGCACAGTGCTCATTTAACAAATGCACAGCTAAATAGATGAGTTTTTAGACTGGATTTAAATGTGGCTAATGTTTTAGCACATTTGAACGCTTCTGGAAGCTGGTTCCAGCTGCGGGCGGCATAATAGCTAAAAGCGGACTCCCCTTGTTTTGTGTGAACCCTTGGTATTTCTAACTGACTCGATCCTACTGATCTGAGTGGTCTGTTAGGTTTATATTCAGTGAGCATATCTGCAATATATTTAGGTCCTAGACCATTGAGTGACTTAGAAACGAGTAAAACTACTTTAAAATCAATCCTAAATGTAACTGAAGCCAGTGTAAGGAAGCCAGTGTAACTGGTGTGATATGCTCAGATGTTCTGGTTCTAGTCAGGATCCTGGCAGCAGCGTTCTGGATGAGCTGCAGCTGTCTAATGGTCTTCTTTGGAAGGCCGGTGAGGAGACCATTACAATAATCTACCCTGCTGGTGATAAAGGCATGAACAAGTTTCTCCAAGTCTTGACTAGGGGGGAAACTCAGTTTTTTTCCAAATACTGAAGCCTGATTTGTTAACATTCCTGTAGATGCACAAACAAATGCCATGTTAGCCTGCAAAAAAGGTGGGGACGACTGCCCATATAAGTCACTATTTTTCACAATCACAATCTTTCTCCCACAGCACCAAGATAATCTCACTGGACTGCAAAGAAAGAAGAATGAAGAAACCTGCTACTTCACCCCTGCATGCCTGGGACGAGCACACTGAGTGCGTCACCTGCCTGGGCTTCATCCATGAAGAGGCAGCACTCATTATGAGAGCATGAGACTCGCATTGCTACACTTGCTCCATCTTGGTGGTGCACTTCGAAGCACTGTAGAAGTAATTGCAAGCTATGCATCACTTCCTGTTTCATGTCGCCGGAAGACTCCACTGACTCAACAGCCTGCAAATTTGTCACCTTCTCAGCCTCAATCCAAGCCAGAGCTTGAGCTCCGACAGCACGCTCAACACCCGACAGCACACTCAGACTGTAAAGCGATATCCCTTCCCAAGCACCAAGGTTAAAGTGACACTGGACACTGAGCTGCAAAATCCATCCTGATGCAACAGGAAAGACAAGGAAAGGACTAAGTCCTGCCATGGCTGGACCTCCCTCAAAGAATTATTGCACTTGCCTTCTGATTTTCCGTTCAGCTCTGGGTGTTGGTAGCACTGTTTGCACTATAAATGCTTAGCCCGCTTCACCTAATTTGCACGCACACATGCAAAATACCATTTTTTATAGTGGACCAAATGCCAAAAAAAGCTGTAAATGAGTGGATGCAGTTGATTGTCATGTTAAAGATTCTGATGAAATGGCACTCAGTGCTGACTTGTATAGACAGTCAGCCCTGCTCGTTCTGCCGAGCTGAATTCCATTTGTTTGTGTAGCTACAAGAACATTAACAAATCAGACTTCAGTTATCTGAGAAAACCGAGTTTTCCCTCTAGCATGTATACACAATGCTAATTCCCGTTATTGTCAGGGTTCTGCCCTGACACACTGTTTGTCTTGTGTTTGTTCTTGTTTATGTTGTCTTGTGTTAGCACATGGCTTTGTCTGCCATGTGCTTCTCTATCCCCTCATTTAATCTTTACCACACCCTCTTGTTAGCCCTTGTTAGTGTAATTGCTTTCACCTGTTCCTCGTGTGCTCTCCTCCTTATTTATTGGGCTCCTTGCCCTATTGTCTTTGCCGGTTCGTTGTCATTCTCACTCCTTCTGTCACTGTCTTTGTCGCTGCCTGTGGATGTGGCTGAGTATGTGTTTCTGTCTCCCTGTCTGGTTGGTCTTGTGTCCTTGTCTTGTCATTTGTTGTTCTTGTCTTGCTCCTTGCTCTAGCATTTTGGCTGTTCTTGCCTTTTGCTTTTTTCTATTTATTTAGTTTGTTCTAGTCTTGATCTTCTATTTTTATATTTGTTTGTTTTTCTTTAATTTAGTTGTGTTGGTTAAATTTGTAATTTCTTTATTACTTTTTATTAGTTGTTTTTTTATTCCCCTGCCTGTATTGGACTTATGTTCCTATGGAGCCTTGTCTTGTCTCTGTGTTATAGAGTTCCTGTCCTGACCCTGTTTCTGGTTCACTCTGCCTGGTCTTGCCGCTTACTCTGCTGCTATTCTGCTAGTTGATGTCCAGGCTATCCCAGTGGTGTTCCCTAGCTGTCTCTCTGTTCTTGTTGTTAAATCACATGCAAACATCACTACCCTCTTGTATCTTTTGTTTTGTAATAAATCCTTGACATTTACTCACTCTGCAATTGGGTCCTCCTTCCAGATCCCTGACATTACGAACCGGCCATTACAGGACCCAGCAGACGAGCTTCACTACAGATCTTTTTTCCTAGTCAATTCAGCTCTAGTTTTCATTAATCCTGTCTTGTCAGTTCCAGATACCCCTGAGTCGACTGTGTTTGCCGCAGCCATCCCTGGGTCCGTCAAACTAGTTCCAGACCCTCCTGATTTTACCTAGTTTGCGGCAGTTATCCCTGATCCAGTCAAGTCAGTTCCAGACACCCCTAAGTTGACTGAGACCGCTGTGAAGTGGAGAAGACATGCAACAGTTTATTGGTCTTCTTCCTGAAGTATAAATCTGCAGGTCCAGGAAGACTTGAGTCAGAAGGACTATAGCCCTGTGAGTCTAGAGACGTCTAACTTGAGGCTCTGAGACGAAGGCCACAGAGAAACAGATATGAAGCATTTTCCTGAGCTCCAGAGTCTATTTGGTTGTCAGACTCTTCCAGCTGGTCATGTCAAGCTTTCAGAAGGGATTCCTGTCAGTCAAGCCTAATGAGATTCTTCCTGTCTGTAATGTCACATCCACAGAAGATGTTCCTGTCAAGTCCCCAGAGATTCTTCCTGTTTGTCATGTCACTTCCACAGAAGATGTTCCTGTCAGTCATGTCCAGATAAATCCTGTTTAAGTTACGTCCATGAAAGATATTCCCTTCAGTATGTCAAGTGACATTGCCTGTTGAGTCCACTGAAGTGGTTCCTGCCAGTCATGTTCATGGAGACCATTCTTATCTGTCAAGTCACACCTTCGGAAATTGTCCCTACCTATCCCCTCTGGCCATATAAAGTGTCCCTGCCTGTCCTGTCTTGCCTACAGAGGTCGTTCCTGCCAGTTGGGTCATGGCCGTAGACGGTGTTCCTGCCAGTCATGTTATGGCCATATAAAATGTTCCTGTCTGTCCTGTTATGCCTCAAAGGTTGTCCCTGCCAGTTGGGTCATGGCCATGAAGATTGTTCCTGTCTTGTCAAGCCCTCAGCTGTTGTTCCCACCTGTCATGTCTGGGCCATATAAAATGTTCCTGCCTGTCATGCCTACAGAGGTTTTTCCTGCCAGTTGGGTCATGGCCATAGACGGTGTTCCTGCCAGTCATGCTATGGCCATATAAAATGTTCCTGTCTGTCCTGTTATGCCTCAAAGATTGTCCCTGCCAGTTGGGTCATGGCCATGAAGATTGTTCCTGTTTGTCTTGTCAAGCCCACCGAGGTCGGCCCTGCTAGTCAAGTTGCCCACTGAGATCCTACCAGACCAGCTTTCGGTTGTGTCTGATGAGTCCCTCAGAGGAGGTTCCTACTAGTTGTGTTCCACCAGAGGAGGCTGTTCCTGCCAGTTTTGTCCTGCCCTAGAAGATTGATCCTGTCTGTCTTGCTAAGCCCACAGAGGTTGTTCCTGCTGGTGAAGTTTCACTCACTGAGATCATACCAGACCAGCTATCTGCTGCTTCTGACGAGTACCTCGGAGGATGTTCCTGCTAGTGAACTTGTGCCCACTGATGTCATACCAGACCAGCTATCTGCTGCTTCTGACGAGTCCCTCAGAGAGTATTCCTGCTAGTAATGTTCCACCTGTGGAGGCTGTCCCTGAGCATACTGCTCCCCCGTCATGATCTCTGAAGATGTTCCCGTACATCCTGCTCCAGCCCCATACTAACTGCTTGTGACTGACTTCATAAAGCCCCGACCCACCCCTCCACCACTACCTGCACTATCTACCATCCTGCAACTACAATCTGTTTAGTGTAGTTGGACGCCAGGAGGCGTCCGTTGGGAGGGGGGGTAGTGTCAGGGTTCTGCCCTGACACACTGTTTGTCTTGTGTTTGTTCTTGTTTATGTTGTCTTGTGTTAGCACATGGCTTTGTCTGCCATGTGCTTCTCTATCCCCTCATTTAATCTTTACCACACCCTCTTGTTAGCCCTTGTTAGTGTAATTGCTTTCTGTTCCTCGTGTGCTCTCCTCCTTATTTATTGGGCTCCTTGCCCTATTGTCTTTGCCGGTTCGTTGTCATTCTCACCCCTTCTGTCACTGTCTTTGTCGCTGCCTGTGGATGTGGCTGAGTATGTGTTTCTGTCTCCCTGTCTGGTTGGTCTTGTGTCCTTGTCTTGTCATTTGTTGTTCTTGTCTTGCTCCTTGCTCTAGCATTTTGGCTGTTCTTGCCTTTTGCTTTTTTCTATTTATTTAGTTTGTTCTAGTCTTGATCTTCTATTTTTATATTTGTTTGTTGTTCTTTGATTTAGTTGTGTTGGTTAAATTTGTAATTTCTTTATTACTTTTTATTAGTTGTTGTTTTTTTTATTCCCCTGCCTGTATTGGACTTATGTTCCTGTGGAGCCTTGTCTTGTCTCTGTGTTATAGAGTTCCTGTTCCTGGTTCACTCTGCCTGGTCTTGCCGCTTACTCTGCTGCTAGTTGATGTCCAGGCTATCCCAGTGGTGTTCCCTAGCTGTCTCTCTGTTCTTGTTGTTAAATCACTTGCAAACATCACTGCCCTCTTGAACTTGCCCTTCCAGATCCCTGGCAGTTATTTCAGGAAACCAGAGGTTATGTTAGTAGGTGAAGCGTTTCCATAAAATACTTTAACGACTGTTTAAATACATTTACATTTAGTTATTTTGCAGACACTTTTATCAAAAGCGACTTACAATTGGGGAAGACAGAGCGATTCTTCTTAACGAGGCAAACAGTCACAAGAAGTGCTCGTGGTACCAAGTTACAGCCATTTTTCAAATCAGTACATGCTAAAAAGAGAAGGATTACAAAGAGAAAGACAGATTTTCTCTTTTTAACTTAAGATGAAGTCAAGTAGTGTCGAAAGAGATGAGTTTTCAGTTCTTGCTTGAAGGATAGGGATGGGAAGATCATTCCACCAGTTAGGAACGGTGAACGAGAATGTTCTGGAGAGTGATTTTGAGCCTCTCTGTGATGGTACCATCGTCGAGGCGTCGCTCTCCAGCAGATCTCAGACTTCTGGAGGGAATGTAGATTCGTAATAGTGAGTGGAAGTAGGCGGGTGCTGAGCCTGTGGTTGTTTTATATGCAAGCATCAGTGTCTTGAACTGGATGCGAGCTGCAACCGGGAGCCAGTGCAAGGAGATAAAGAGAGGTGTAACATGGGCTCTTTTGGGCTCGTTGAAGACCAGTCATGCTGCTGCATTCTGAATCATTTGTAGAGGTTTGATTGTGTTTGATGGAAGTCCAGCTAGAAGAGCATTGTAGTAGTCCAGCCTAGAAATGACAAGGGCCTGGATAAGAAGTTGTGCAGCATGCTCCATTACAAAGGGCCTGATCTTTCTGATGTTGTGTAGTGCAAACCTACAAGATCGAGCAGTCTGTGGAATGTGCTCTTTGAAGGTCAGCTGATCATCAAAGATTACACCAAGATTTCCGACTGACTGTAGAGCTGGAGTGGCAGGGAAGACAAGAAGCTCAGTCAAATACAACACTTGGTGTGGAACCCAGTAACCAGACTGGGTCAGAGATTTGGGTCAGAGATTGCAGATTCTGACCGACCTAAAAAACCTCAGCATCCATCTAAAAGCCTCTTTGACCAGAGGCAGGCAAATCAACTTATCAGTGTAAAGCTTGTTGCCTTCCATTGTCACTTTTGGTAACATGAACTCATTTTAAATTGTTAAAATTATAGTTACAAGTGCCTTTGTGTGAATGTCACTAACGACATCTTATGAGCAGGTAGCTGAAAATTATTATAACTTGGTTCTGCTATTTATAGGCAAATAGACCAGAGCAGGTACATTGACATAATGTTGTCATAATGAAAACAAAGACTTTCTGACTGTAAAAACGTAATGTATTTAGCAATAAAAGCACACAGTATGAACACACAAAATAAAATTTCTGTTCTACATTGATTGTAAAAAGCGAGAGTTAAAAGGCCTTTGACTAGTACATGTCTGAGTGACGTCCATGTGTGAGAGTAGAGTGAAGACCGTGTGTGTGATGTTCACAATCAATTAAGATCATAATAAACAAGCGGATTTTAAATGGAAAGACATTCTTGTCTAAACAGCAGAACAGTCCCATAAATGTGTAAATGGATGAAATCAAGCAGAGAGGGAGCTGGAACATGACTTATGCTGAACTCAAATCCAGGTCTCACACGAGCATCAGTGATGCGGATCGACCACATGTTCTACATTTGACTGAGCTGTAGATCACGTCCTCAGATCTGGGGAGGAAGTAAATGAATATGTTAATATGGCACCAGCAGGTGACAATCCATCACTTCGACAAAACAAAGCAAGAGGTCTGATTAAGAATTGAATATGTTTATTTTGGGTTCAGATGAATCATTTCTCACCTGTTGGCATCAGACGGATGCTGCATCTCGACGGTCTCTTCAGTCTTGTTCATGTCTTTGAAGTGATGGACACTGGCATACTGAATCTCTTCAGCATCTCCAGAGTCTTTTTCTGTTTGTTCTCTCCCAGAGGGTTTGGCTTTCTTCACTTTAATGTTGGCATACAGATCATCCCTGTGATTGGCTGATACTAGAGAATACACTGGAACGTCATTGGTCGGAGACGTTTCTGCTGATCTGCCCACACGATCATCCTGCTGTTTTATCAAATAACAATCACACAGTTATCGTAAGATCAATCTGAAATATTTGACCAAATGTTAGTCAAGCAACAGTACATTACTTTTTAAGTCTTCATTTTTACAGTCAAATATAATATGTATATCGTGATACTTCTGCTTTTGTAGATTGAGGTATGTATTATCAAACTTGCCTGATTTTGTCTGACAACTTCAGCTCCACCGTCTCTCCTTTTCTTCCTGGAAATTTAGTTACAAAGTACTGAACAGTAAGTAAAATTTTACATTTTACAATAAGTTTAACAAATTCTGTATTTGTGATTAACTTGTGAAATGACTTTGTAATACAGGAGCTCACTTCATAAACACAATAATGATGATGATGATGATGATGATGATGATGATTTAGATCAATGCTCCACATCCCGTCACAATCCCAGTAAGTGTGTGTAGAGCAGCTCTCTGAACCCCTGAAACAAGATGTTCATGAAGATCATTTCACAAGAGAGACAGATGAAACTCAAAGAGTGTCTGTTTATAGTGAATACCTTTAACAGAGACAGAGACAGACGCTGATCTCTGAGATCCATATTGATTCTGAGCCTCACAATAGTAGCGTCCACTGTGACTGGAGTTAAAGCTGGAGATGATGAAACTCTGTCCAGATCCAACAGCTGAGCTTTGATTTTCTTTAAACCAGCTGAAGTTCAGAGCAGGAGGATTTGAGACACTGCTGCAGTTCAGAGTCACTGAATCTCCCTCCTTTATTTCAGCAGACGCACTGATGGACACCGAGACACTCTTTGGAGGATCTAGAGGTTAAACATGGTTTGTATTAATAAATCATATATATTTATTTGTTTGTTAAATATAAAAATTGAAAAAAATAAGGATATTGCAGTTTAATTTTGCACTTTAAACAAAATAGTCAAACAATGTATCTTCATCTGGTATTGCAACAACTAATGATTATATTTAAGCTACAAAACACAGTTTAGAATTAGACTTTAAATGTAACTAAGCGATATTAGTTACTTTTTTGTTACTTCAGCCACATGCCCTGATTCACACCAAGACCTGGAGAAAGAAATACACCTCTGTTTTCTTGCTTTTAAAAGCACTTCAAGAATAGTTTGACTCTGGTGAAACATCTATACAATAATAAAATATGTGCAATATCAAGGTATTTATTCAGTCAGAATGCATGGTTAAAGAACGGGGAAAAATGTACTTCAACTGAGAAAGAGCATTCAGATTGTGTAGTTGCAGGATCTACCAGCAGGGGACTGATGAAGCCTTGACCAGCCAAAGACATTTAATTCACAGGCAAAGAGAGTCTCTGATTGGTTGGGTTTTTAGATTGAAGTTATGAAGGCCATTATACCAACTCTTTATTGCAGTTTACAGAGTCTAGGGCAGAGAAGAAATTAAAAGAAAACCTACTCACACATGACAGTGACGCTGAGAGATTTAGTGATTGATTGTCTGGATGAAGTATCTACTCACACATGACAGTGATGCAGAGAGATTTAGTGATTGGTTGTCTGGTTGAAGTATCTACTCACACATGACAGTGACGCAGAGAGATTTAGTGATTGGTTGTCTGGATGAAGTATCTACTCCCACATGACAGTGATGCAGAGAGATTTAGTGATTGGTTGTCTGGATGAAGTATCTACTCACACATGACAGTGACGCAGAGAGATTTAGTGATTGGTTGTCTGGTTGAAGTATCTACTCACACATGACAGTGACGCAGAGAGATTTAGTGATTGGTTGTCTGGATGAAGTCTCTACTCACACATGACAGTGATGCAGAGAGATTTAGTGATTGGTTGTCTGGATGAAGTATCTACTCACACATGACAGTGATGCAGAGAGATTTAGTGATTGGTTGTCTGGTTGAAGTATCTACTCACACATGACAGTGACGCAGAGAGATTTAGTGATTGGTTGTCTGGATGAAGTATCTACTCACACATGACAGTGACGCAGAGAGATTTAGTGATTGGTTGTCTGGATGAAGTATCTACTCACACATGACAGTGACGCAGAGAGATTTAGTGATTGGTTGTCTGGATGAAGTATCTACTCACACATGACAGTGACGCTGAGAGATTTAGTGATTGGTTGTCTGGATGAAGTATCTACTCACACATGACAGTGACGCAGAGAGATTTAGTGATTGGTTGTCTGGATGAAGTATCTACTCACACATGACAGTGATGCAGAGAGATTTAGTGATTGGTTGTCTGGATGAAGTATCTACTCACACATGACAGTGATGCAGAGAGATTTAGTGATTGGTTGTCTGGATGAAGTATCTACTCACACATGACAGTGATGCAGAGAGATTTAGTGATTGGTTGTCTGGATGAAGTATCTACTCACACATGACAGTGATGCAGAGAGATTTAGTGATTGGTTGTCTGGATGAAGTATCTACTCACACATGACAGTGACGCAGAGAGATTTAGTGATTGGTTGTCTGGATGAAGTATCTACTCACACATGACAGTGATGCAGAGAGATTTAGTGATTGGTTGTCTGGATGAAGTATCTACTCACACATGACAGTGACGCTGAGAGATTTAGTGATTGGTTGTCTGGATGAAGTATCTACTCACACATGACAGTAATGCAGAGAGATTTAGTGATTGGTTGTCTGGATGAAGTATCTACTCACACATGACAGTGACGCTGAGAGATTTAGTGATTGGTTGTCTGGTTGAAGTATCTACTCACACATGACAGTGATGCTGAGAGATTTAGTGATTGGTTGTCTGGATGAAGTATCTACTCACACATGACAGTGACGCTGAGAGATTTAGTGATTGGTTGTCTGGATGAAGTATCTACTCACACATGACAGTGACGCTGAGAGATTTAGTGATTGGTTGTCTGGATGAAGTATCTACTCACACATGACAGTGACGCAGAGAGATTTAGTGATTGGTTGTCTGGTTGAAGTATCTACTCACACATGACAGTGATGCTGACAGCAGGAGAGGGCAGGTGTTGATGTTCTCTGACAGCGCAGCTGTAACGGCCAGAATCACTGCGCTCTGACTGAAGCTGGAGTGTTTCGCTCTGGATCTGTAAAGTCTGGCCGTTTTTATACCAGATGAATCCGTCTGTTAGACTGCATGTGGTTTCACAGGTCAGATTGACTGCTTCTTTCTCCATCACCAGCTGTGGTGCCTTTACCTGAAGAGCTGGAGAAACACATCTGTCAAACCAGGACCAAGAAATTAAATTATTAATAGAAATGAAGGAGTGAAGTGGATTACCAGAAACTTTAAGCTGAATTCCTGGTTGACCAGTCCATTTTTGTCCTTCAGTATCAGTTATTAATCTGAAATAATACACTCTTTCATCATTTTCAATGACGTTGTGCAGTCTGAGAACGGCAGTTTTGTTTTGTCTGTCAATAAATTCAACCCTTTCTTTATACTCGGGATATTCTTTTAAACTTTTGATCTGCTCATCTGGCATCTTTATCCAGAAAGTATCGCTCAATTTATACTGCTGAGGGTATGTATACGAGCATGACATGTTTACTGTGGATCCTTTAAGAGCACATATTGATACAGTTTCATAAATCACTTTCCAGTCTTCTCCAAAAACTCCTGAAACACAAAACACAGAGCAGCAAAGCTTATTTATACATGTAGCTGAATAAAAATAATTTGTTGCTGGAGTGGAAAGTGTGAATAGTTTAAAAAGTACTGCAGGAGGGTGTTGCAGAAAAGCAGAAGTGATCACAGAATTCAGCACGTCAATCATTGAAAGGTGCTGAATTCAAGCCCTGACCTCTACATATCAGCCAACCCCACGTCAGGAAGAATGACTGACAGGCTGAGAGAGCTTTTGAAGAGTAGAATGATACTTAATGCATGCTTTACAATTGCAATACATCATTATAACAACTGTGACTCACCAGACACCAAGAGCAGAAAATTCAGAGAAAGAATAGTCATTCTAACACTCATCACCACTTGAACCACCACAGCTCTATCAATAAACACAAAAATACACACATCCACTTTATAAACACCACGGTTAGCAATCAAGCTTCTGAAAAGGGTTTATCATATTAAGTACAAAGGAACAATTCTTAATAGCATAAGTGCTACTCAGAAACCATCACCCAAACGACTGATAAGATCAGGGTTGACGAAGAGGTTTTGCACTGTTAACTGTGATCACATTGCTTATACATGATTAAAACTAGTCTCAAACAAGCTTAAGCCTTTTCCTTCAGCATTTCCATTTGTCTTTACTTTTTACAACATCAGATTATTTTGTTTAAACCATCGAACACCGTGTCTACACCGGATGGCATCAGTTTACTGTCTAGGATTTGTCATGTCACATCGTTTTGTGCTGCTTCTAGTGTGGAAAACTGATAATAATGGGTTTGATTGGCTTTTGCCGTGTCACATTGCTCACGTCTGGGGTAGGCACTACGTAATAGTAAAAGTCACAGGACTCAAAAAGGGAATGAGATCTCAAAGCTTTGTTCGTTGCCTAGCTGACCTACTACCAAATCATATACATCATAATAAATATCTACATATTTGCTTACTTTAAATGAATCAATTTAGTGTCTCCAAGCTTAGAGCAGCGTCCTCAGGCCCTGTGATATAAAGGTCCACTAAGGTCCTGTTTGGCATAACATGGTCAATTAAGAAGTGACCCACCCACAAACATTTTGTACCAAAAGCTATCAGTTTCTTCTCTTTCACAGCACTGCATTTCACGAACTCTTTGTCAAATAAAACTCTCATACCTTGTTCGCAGTAGCTGTCGTCAATAGTAGTCCAAGTGTAAATGGTAAGTTTGATCACTAAACAGGCATGTTAAGCAGCGGGGTATAGATGATAACATTTCCTGTCAGGGGCGTCTGCAGGATTTCTTCTGAGGGTATGCACAGATGGGGGGGTGATGGGTGCCAGCGGCAGACACACTGAAAAAGATAATACATTTATACTGTAAGTGGTTGCGAACACTTTATTTTAGCAAAAATGTTGAAAGTCAACCTAATTTCTTTGTTTAAATGTAGCTAAAATGCATTGATTGTGCAACCACTTACCTTCAAAAAATGAATGTGAAAATTACTCTTCGCAAAAAAAGTTCTTAACTCGAAAATCAGCAATAACATGTAGGCTTATAGATATTTTTTTAACTCTAATTGATCGATTTCATGAGACATTCGTTTGTATAAATTGATGTTTTTTTCAATATACGTTCAAATATTTATTCATGTTTATTTCATGATCAAATCAAATCAAATCTCTTTATTGTCACACATCATGTACACAAATTCTTAGGTACAAGACTCTGTGCCATGGCAGTACAAGTAACAAAATATGAACAATTTACAATATAAATAAACAACAGTATACATACTTTACACAATATACACATTTGCACAACAAACAATAGAAAACAATATACAGTACACATATTTCCATAAAATACACATAGTAAACTGTATTCTCAAAAGACTTATGGATGTATGTATAGCTTTTGATATGACTTACAGTGGTGCATACTGTTAGTGTTTTACTGTGTTGTTAGTGCAAAAGAGAAGATAGAGCTGCATGTGTTCTATGCTATGCAGTGCAAGACACTACAGTGCTGTCAGAGTCAGTGTGTCTGGTGTGTAGATGGAATCCAGTGTGAGGGGTAGGTGGGTGGGTGTAGTTTGCTATCTGGATTTCAGCAGTCTGATGGCCTGCAAGAAGAAGCTGTCTTGCATTCTGCTGGTTCGGGTCCTGATGCTGCGGTACCGTCTGCCTGATGGTAGCAACAAGAAGAGTTCATGGCTCGGGTGGCAGGAGTCTCTGATGATCTTCCGTGCTTTCCTCACACATCGCTGGGTGTAGATGTCCTGGAGGGAGGGAAGCTCACCTCCGACGATGTCCTGGGCCGTCTGAACTACTCTCTGCAGGGCTTTCCGGTTGAGGGCGGTGCAGTTCCCGTACCCAGCGGTGATGCAGTCAGTCAGGATGCTCTCTAAAGTGCAAATGTAGATCTGTCTGAGCCGATCCACTGGAGTCCCATCATTGGTGATGGGGGGGTGCTCACTGGTCCGCCTCCTGAAATCCACCACCAGCTCCTTGGTCTTACTGATGTTCAGAGAGAGGTTGTTGTTGTGACACCAGTTAGTCAGGGTGTCCACCTCTTCTCTGTAGGTTGATTCACCCTCGTCGGTGATCAGACCTACCACCGTTGTGTCATCCACAAATTTGACGATGACGTTGGAGCTACACAGTCATGCGTGTACAGGGAGTACAGGAGAGGGCTGAGAACACAGCCCTGAGGGGCTTCAGTGTTGAGGGTCAGCGGGAAGGAGATGTTTCTGCCTACTCTGACCACCTGCCGTCTGCCTGTTAGGAAGTCCAGGATTCAGCTACATAGAGAATTGTTCAGACCTAGAGCCCGGAGTTTCACTACAAGCTTAAAGGGTACTATGGTATTAAATACTGAACTGTAGTCAACAAACAACATTCTCACATATGTGTTCCTCTTGTCAAGATGGGAAAGAGCTGTGTGCAGGGTGAAGGCAATTGCATCGTCAGTGGAGCGGTTATTGCAGTAGGTGAACTTCAGTGGGTCGAGTGATGCTGGTAATACAGAGCAGATGTGATCTCTGATAAGCATCTCAAAGCACTTATTGATGATGGGAGTCAGAGCAACTGGGTGCCAGTCATTCAGGCAAGACGCTTTGAGTGTCTTTTGTATTAGCACAATGGTGGATGTTTTGAAACATTGAGGGAAAACAGACAGGGAAAGGGAGCGGTTAAGTTGTCCGTGAAGACTCCAGCTAGTTGGTGAGTGCATAATTTAAGGACACAGCCAGGAATGCCGTCTGGTCCTGTGTCTTTGCGGATATTCACACGCCAGAGGGATTGGGTAATATCCGCTACAGGCACGGAGAGTGGACGAGCCTAAGCAGGGGACGACTGCCCATATAAGTCACAATTTTCACAATACAATCTTTCTCCTACAGGACCAAGATCATCTCCTCACTGGACTGCAAAGAAAGAAGAATGAAGAAACCTGCTACTTCACCCCTGCATGCCTGGGACGAGCACACTGAGTGAGTCACCTGCCTGGGCTGCATCCATGCAGAGGCAGCACTCATTATGAGAGCATGAGTCTCGCATTGCTACACTTGCTCCATCTTGGTGGTGCACTTCACAGCACTGTAGAAGTCATCGCAAGCTATACATCACTTCCTGTTTCATATCGCCAGAAGGCTCCGCTGACTCAACAGTCTGCAAATCCGTCACCTTCTCAGCCTCAGTCCAAGCCAAAGCTTGAGCTCCAACAGCACCCTCAGACTGAAAAGCGATATCCCTTCCCCAAGCACCAAGGTTAAAGTGACACTTGACACTGAGCTGCAGAATCCATCCTGATGCAACAGGAAAGACAAGGAGATGACTAAGTCCTGCCATGGCTGGACCTCCCTCAAAGAAGTCTCGCGCTTGCCTTTCAATTTTCTGTTCATCTCTGGGTGTTGGTGGCACTGTTTGCACTATAAATGCTTAGCCCATTTCACCTACTTTGCATGCACACATTCAAAATACCGCTGTTATAGAGGACCAAATGCCAAAAAAGTTGTAAATAAGTGGATGCAGTTGATTGTCATGCTAAAGATTCTGATGAAATGGCACTCAGTGCTGACTTGTATAGACAGTCAGCCCTGCTCGTTCTGCTGAGCTGAATTCCATTTGTTTGTGTAGCTACAAGAACATTAACAAATCAGACTTCAGTTATCTGAGAAAACCGAGTTTTCCCTCTAGCATGTATACACAATGCTCATTCCCGTTATTTCAGGAAACCCGAGGTTATGTTAGTAGGTGAAGCGTTTCCATAAAATACTGAAACGACTGTTTAAATACATTTACATTTAGTAATTTTGCAGAAACTTTTATCAAAAGCGACTTA
Organism: Oxygymnocypris stewartii; assembly: GCA_003573665.1. Classification (NCBI taxonomy): domain Eukaryota; kingdom Metazoa; phylum Chordata; class Actinopteri; order Cypriniformes; family Cyprinidae; genus Oxygymnocypris; species Oxygymnocypris stewartii. Next base: position 216,041 of record QVTF01000604.1, read on the forward strand.
CAATTGGGGAAGACAGAGCGATTCTTCTTAAAGAGGCAAATAATCACAGTAAGGGCTCGTGGTACCAAGTTACAGACATTTTTCAAATCAGTGCATGCTAAAAAGAGAAGGATTACAAAGAGAAAGACAGATTTGTTTTACATTTTTAACATAAGATGAAGTCAAGTAGTGTCGAAAGAGATGAGTTTTCAGTTCTTGCTTGAAGGATAGGAATGGGAAGATCATTCCACCGGTTAGGAACGGTGAACGAGAATGTTCTGGAGAGTGATTTTGAGCCTCTCTGTGATGGTACCACGAGGCGTCGCTCACTAGCAGATCTCAGACTTCTGGAGGGAATGTAGATTCGTAATAGTGAGTGGAAGTAGGAGGGTGCTGAGCCTGTGGTTGTTCTATATGCAAGCATCAGTGTCTTGAACTTGATGCGAGCTGCAACCGGGAGCCAGTGCAGGGAGATTTAGAGAGGTGTAACATGGGCTAGTCATGCTGCTGCGTTCTGAATCATTTGTAGCGGTTTGATTGTGCTTGATGGAAGTCCAGCCAGAAGAGCATTGCAGTAGTCCAGTCTAGAAATGACAAGGGACTGGACTAGAAGTTGTGCAGCATGCTCCATTACAAAGGGCCTGATCTGTCTGATGTTGTGTAATGCAAACCTGCAAGATCAAGACTTTGAGGTCAGCTGATCATCAAAGATTACACCAAGATTTCTGACTGAACTTGATGGGGCAACTGTAGAAGAACCCAGCTGGGTGGTGAAATCGTGCTGTAGAGCTGGAGTGGCAGGGAAGACAAGAAGCTCAAATACAACAGCGTATTGCAGCCGTGGAACCCAGTAACCACACTTGGCCAGAGATTGCAGATTCTGACCGACCTAAAAAACCTCATCATCCATCTAAAAGCCTCTTTGACCAGAGGCAGGTAAATCAACTCATCAGTGTAAAGCTTGTTGCCTTCCATTGTCATTGTTTGGTAACTTTAAATAATTTGAATTGTTAAAATTATAGTAGAAGTACCTTTGTGTGAATGTCACTAACGACATCTTATGAGCAGGTAGCTGAAAATTATTATAACTTGGTTCTGCTATTTATAGGCAAATAGACCAGAGCAAGTACATTGTCATAATGTTGTCATAATGAAAACAAAGACTTTCTGACTGTAAAAACTTAATGTATTTAGCAGTAAAATCACACAGTATGAACACACAAATGAAAATATCTGTTCTACATTGATTGTAAAAAGCGAGAGCTAAAAGGCCTTTGACTAGAACATGTCTGAGTGGCGTCCATGTGTGAGAGTAGAGTGAAGACCGTGTGTGTGATGTTCACAATCAATTAAGATCATAATAAACAAGCGGATTTTAAATGGAAAGCCATTCATGTCTAAACAGCAGAACAGTCCCATAAATGTGTAAATGGATGAAATCAAGCAGAAAGAGAGCTGGAACATGACTTATGCTGAACTCAAATCCAGGTCTCACACGAGCATCAGTGACGCGGATCGACCACATGTTCTTCATTTGACTGAGCTGTAGATCACGTCCTCAGATCTGGGGAGGAAGTAAATGAATATGTTAATATGGCACCAGCAGGTGACAATCCATCATTTCGACAAAACAAAGCAAGAGGTCTGATTAAGAATTGAATATGTTTCTTTTGGGTTCACATGAATCATTTCTCACCTGTTGGCATCAGACGGATGCTGCATCTCGACGGTCTCTTCAGTCTTGTTCATGTCTTTGAAGTGATGGACACTGGCATACTGAATCTCTTCAGCATCTCCAGAGTCTTTTTCTGTTTGTTCTCTCCCAGAGCGTTTGGCTTTCTTCACTTTAATGTTGGCATACAGATCATCCCTGTGATTGGCTGATACTAGAGAATACACTGGAACGTCATTGGTCGGAGACGTTTCTGCTGATCTGCCCACACGATCATCCTGCTGTTTCATAAAATAATAATCACACAGTTATCGTAAGATCAATCTGAAATATTTTATCAAATGTTAGTCAAGCAACAGTACATTACTTTTTAAGTCTTCATTTTTACAGTCAAATATAATATGTATATCGTGATACTTCTGCTTTTGTAGATTGAGGTATGTATTATCAAACTTGCCTGATTTTGTCTGACAACTTCAGCTCCACCGTCTCTCCTTTTCTTCCTGGAAATTTTGTTACAAAATACTGAACAGTAAGTAACATTTAACAATAAGTTTAACAAATCCTGTATTTGTGTTAACTTGTGAAATGACTTTGTAATGCAGGAGCTCACTTCATAAACACAATGATGATGATGATGATGATGAAGATCAATGCTCCACATCCCGTCACAATCCCAGTAAGTGTGTGCAGAGCAGCTCTCTGAACCCCTGAAACAAGATGTTCATGAAGATCATTTCACAATAGAGACAGATGAAACTCAAAGAATGTCTGTTTATAGTGAATACCTTTAATAGAGACAGACGCTGATCTCTGAGATCCATATTGATTCTGAGCCTCACAATAGTAGCGTCCACTGTGACTGGAGTTAAAGCTGGAGATGATGAAACTCTGTCCAGATCCAACAGCTGAGCTTTGATTCTCTTTAAACCAGCTGAAGTTCAGAGCAGGAGGATTTGAGTCACTGTTACAGTTCAGAGTCACTGAATCTCCCTCCTTTATTTCAGCAGACGCACTGATGGACACCGAGACACTCTTTGGAGGATCTGAAAAGACAAACGTGTAAAATGACATACTGTAAGACAAATCATTTTAGAAATAATCAGCCAGATCTGACCAAAGATAAAGATAAACTTACACATGACATTCACAGTCACAGCCGCAGAGACATTAGATCCATGTTCATTTGTAGCAGAGCAGTAAAAGTTTCCACTGGCTTCAGACTTAATGTTAGTGATGCTGTAGATGTCACCAGATTTCAGAAATGTTTCTTCTTTAAACCAGCTGAAGTTCAGAGCAGGAGGATTTGAGTCACTGTTACAGTTCAGAGTCACTGAATCTCCCTCCTTTATTTCAGCAGATGGACTGATGGACACCGAGACACTCTTTGGAGGATCTAAAATATATCCGATATGCCATCAGCAATCACAAAACACACTGGACTAGAGGATCTGTTCTCAGTAATTGCTCCAGCATCACTTACACATCACATTCAGCTTCACAGCATCAGAGTCTTTCTCCCAATGTTTATTTCTGGATCTGCACTTGTATTCTCCACTGTGTTCAGAGCTGATCTTTGAGATGCTATAGATTCTTCCAGATCCTACAGACTTTCCTTCTTTAAACCAGCTGAAGTTCAGAGCAGGAGGATTTGAGTCACTGTTACAGTTCAGAGTCACTGAATCTCCCTCCTTTATTTCAGCAGACGCACTGATGGACACCGAGACGCTCTTTGGAGGATCTATTAAATGTATTTCAAATATCAACATCATTATTTTATTTATGCCATGAATTTCCATTATCATATTAACAATTACTGAAGTCAAGAGACTTTATTCAGTGATGAGATCCAAAGATAAAATCTACATCTGAGCTGGTGCACAGTAAATAAAACAGTATCACATTTACTGATTTATCAACCCATGAGTCATAAAGAGTGTCTCTAAACAGATTCCTGATTCACGTTCATTTTGTATATTATTACATTATTAAAAATCAATCCTGTCTTGTAAACAAAAATATAATGCATCCTATATTACTGGGCCTGAAACACATTCTGAGTAAGTTAATCTCAATAATCTGTGAAATATTTCACTAATGTAATGAATCAGTTTTACTCACATCCTACTTTGAGATAAACAGGTGGAGAGATCAGACGTGGATATCCTGAAACAGCACACTGATAGTTTCCTGAATCATGACGACTGACTGACCGCAGCTGAAGATTATTCACGTTCATGATTCCTGTAGTTACTATCTCTGTGTTTCTGTACCAGATGAATGTTTGTTGAGGCAGAGAGCAGCTGCTTTTACATGTCAGAGTGACTTTATCTCTTTCTTTCACACTCTGCTGTGTCTCCACCTGCAGATCTGACAGAACAACATCTCTCTGATTCACATTCAGATTAAAAAGTACATCATTTAATATTATGATAATTGAACTTTTTAGAGGATGAAACTAGTAAAAATCAAGCATTTATGTTTATGCATTTGCTTTTATCCAAAGTGACTAAACATTGCATCAGTGCATGCATGTATCCCCGGGGACTGAACCCGTGACTTTGGCATTACTAGTGCTGTGCTCAGCTGTTTGAGCTCCTGGAATAACAGGTGATGGTGTCCCGGTTTCACAGACAGGGCTTAGACGAAGTCAGGATTAGATCATAGTTCAATTAGGACATTTAAGTCATTTTTATTAAAATAAACATTACTGGTGTGTATCTTGAGATTAAACAAAGGCACTGACATGTTTTAAGATCCTTCAGTGCATGTTTATTTCAGTTGAAATGGCCAAGACTTAGATTTATTTCTAGGACTAGGCTGAAGTCTTGTCTGTTAAACCGGGGTTTGTGTGTCTGTGGTGTATTTCTGAGAGTTCACTACCTGTGACGTCCAGCTGAGCTCCAGGAATACCCGTCCATTTTCCATCCTCTCTGTTTGTAGTGAATCTGCAGTAGTACACGTGTTTCTCATCTTCTGTTATATTCGTCAAAGTGATTCTGTAAGTCTTTTTATATTTACTGCCACACTGAACTCTTCCTCTGTTTTCTTGGTCTAAACACAGGTTCGGTGTTTCTCCATCAGTTACAGCAGGTTTGGTCCAGAAGACTGTTGTGATCTCATGATTATGTGGATATTTTAAGGTACAGGACATTTTCACTGTTGTTCCCTTTAATGCACAAACATATGAAGCGCTGTAATTCACTCCCCAATCCTGCAGACCATCAACACCTGAAACACAAAACACATAAATGAGAAATATAATTATGCTTTCAAACACATGAATCTTTTTTTTTCTTTTAGATTTCAGATGATGTATAACTTTACAAACTCAATTCAATAGAAATATAAAAATTATAAAATTGCGAATATTTCACTAATGTAATGAATCAGTTTTACTCACATCCTACTTTGAGATAAACAGGTGGAGAGATCAGACGTGGATATCCTGAAACAGCACACCGATAGTTTCCTGAATCATGACGACTGACTGACCACAGCTGAAGATTATTCACTGTCTGATCAGTTAATCTCTGTGTGTTTCTGTACCAGATGAATGTTTGTTGAGGCAGAGAGCAGCTGCTTTTACATGTCAGAGTGACTGAATCTCTTTCTTTCACACTCTGCTGTGTCTCCACCTGCAGATCTGACAGAACAACTCACTGATTCATCAGTTTAAAGGAGAGTTTGCTCGCTGCAAAGCCAGATGGGAGGAGCTGGGGCTATAGGGGTGGAGCTAGACACCTAACCACACCCTAACCCTAACATAACTCCACCCATTAGTTCCACAGAGGGGGAGGCTTAAAGTGACAGTTCACTCAAAACTGAAAATTCAGTCATTATATTTCACTGTTGTTCTAAAGCCATTCATAACCTCCTTTCTTTTTCAGAAGACGTTAACAAATGTCCTGCTTGATTGTCTGTTTAATAGCAGTTGAATTCTTGTTTATATGTGTAGCACTTTTCACAAAAAATCATTTTAAGGTAGATTTACAGCCAATGCATGTTTCAATAAAACAATGTCTTTGGGCCCAAGTGAACAGTGAATCTAGCATTACTTCCTCTAATATCTTCCTTTAGTTTCTTCCAATCACAAGTGAATGTTTCAAGACAAAAATATCTTGTTCAAAAAGATAATTTCATATAACAGTAAAATACAACTCGATGTAATCGATTTAAATCAATGGTTCCCAAACCTGTCCTGGAGACCTCCCTCCCTGCACCTTTTGTATGTCTCCCGATTCGCGGCTTGTTGCAAACTATTTTTTTTGTCCAAAATTCCTCTATTGTGTTGTGTTATTACTATTATTTATTCTCGATCAAGACGGATGGAACTCAAATCGTAAATATCAAACATGTTTAATATTTATGACTCTTGATCAGGCTGCCTCTGACGTGATACATGCGATAGCCAATGAGAGCGAGCAAGCGTCACTCACCGGATGTAGCGTCCATTTATAGCTGAAACCTGGCAGCCACAAACATGCCACGAAAGCAGAGAACATATTCGTTTGTATACTTTGTTTTTCACTGTGAAACAGAACGCATGCCTGGAGAGCCAGCTGACAACATCGATTGTCCTCTATTTGTTTTTCTTCTCTAGTTATGCTTGATCTCGATTCTCCGTGAGATCTCGTGTCACTGTGAAATCTTCAAGTGTGTGCGTTCAGAGAATTATAAGGCTAAAAATCGGTTGAACTGTCTTCATGTCTGTGGTCTCCCGTGGTTTTAAAGTCGTCTAGTGTGCAGCCAGCTTAAGATGCACACACAGATTGCTGAGTATTGATAGCCTGTAACGTCTTTGTGTTTTCTGCCTTTCCTGTGGTTTTCATCCTTTGACTGGTTACCTGTGATTGTTTGCTGCCTGCCCTGACCTTTGCCTGTTTTGTAACTCTTTTGTCTCTGCCTTGGATTATATTGTATGCTGGTTTTCGATCCTGCCTGTTTGATCATGTTTCTTTTAATATAGCCTGCATTTGGATCCACCAACTCCACATTATACGCAAATGTATGCAATGACAAGAACTGCTGCGAGGTCAAAATGTTTGTTAAATAATGATAAATTATATTTCAGTTTGCTACTTTGTTTCTTGATGAACCCTATCACACACCTTTAGAAGACTTGGGAATGTAAGTCAAAAACATGTTATTACAGTTTAGCAACTTTTTTGAATGAAGACGGTCACCTTTTACAGTCATTGGGCCTCATTCATGAAAAATTTGTAAATATAAGAGTAAATTCTGAGTAATTTCCATGTAAAACTGACCTTCCCAAAAACTCTCCTCCAGATTCACAAATGCTTCGTAAATGTACGATTTGTTTATTAATGAATTCCAATAATTCGTAAATAGGGCGATCGTGCACACTCAATTAATATTATATTAATTATTGACAATTAATATAATCCCCACTTATGACTACAGCTACACAAACTTAGTGTCCAGGAACGCAGTGGAATATTCTGATCTACTTTCTCAGGTTTGGCTCCAGTATATTGCTATTAGACTAACAGGCCATATGGCTAACAAGAAATATTCATTAACATGTGTCCAACAAAGCGTTTTAGCCACCTGAAATAATGTGTTGATGACTTTTGCTATCTTACATATAAAGCACATCTCAAGGCACTATGTGCAAACGTGTCTGCTAGAAACAACCTGCTACGCCGTCTGGCCGGATCATCATGAGGCGCCAGTACTTCCACCTCACGATCCAGCACACTAGCACTGGTCTATAGCGCCGAGGGATATGCATCCCTGCATGGTGCAAGAGCTCCCATGTTAAGAAATTGGATGTAACACTGAACGACACCATGAGGCTTATTATGGGATGCCTTTGCCCAAAATAACTGAACTCCTCCCAGTGCTCTCAAGCATTGTCCCAGCACCTCTTCACAGAGAATACCACACTCATACTATTGTCACCAAGGCCTTAACATCTCCAAGCCCTCTTCTCCATGATTTAATGGAGCAGTCGAATCTTCTGGGTCAGCAACGCTTTAAGTCACGTCATCCCTTCTCCCGACATGCAGCTAGGCTTCTGTATTCATAGTTTGAAATCTGTGAATCATGGATTACCGCCTGGCAACAGGTGTCTCGGCCTGCACGTCTGAACATAGCCCCAACACAGCCCTACCACCTGCCGCTGAGCTACCAAGGAAAGTATTGGTGTCCTTGAATCGTCTGCGAACTGGTGTTGGTTGCTTTGGTGTATTCATGTACCGCTGGGGACTGCGGCAGTCAGCTACCTGCCAATGCGGTGCTCCTGAACATACCGCCAACACCCGATGGATGAGTGCCCCAACTTCTGTCCACCTGTGGACTTGAACATTTGTCATCCTGTTCCCTCCACAGGGGAGTGGTCACGGCTACTAGGGGATAGTATATAATGCTGTCTCATACGAGAAAAAGAAGAATGTCAGGTGCTCTTTTGGAAATGGCCAGCTGGTGGCACAGCATTTTTCTCATAGACTGTAAAAAAGTTTTTTCCAGCTGTTGAGTTGGTTGCTATGATGTGGAATATCCACGGCAGTAATACTAGAATCTGATTTTGAAGAATATTACTGAATATAAAAATGCAGTAATCAGCAATATTAACTTCTCTACTGTCGTTCAGATGATTGGTCGGTGTAGTATTTGCCCCGCTCCTCCTCCATTGATTGGACGGCTGGCTAAAAAGTGACAGTGACAAGCGCCAAAGCTAAACCGGAGCTAAACAGTTTATCAGCTCTCAGCTACAAAAAATAATAATAAAATAAAATAAAAATAAAACAGCAAACGAACTTGTAGTATATTATAATGGCAGTGCATCAAAATTCAGTGTCATCAGTTTGCCAAAAAGAAAACAGAAAATGTTCTGCACCATTCACACCGGGCAAGGAGCAGGTGCATTTTCATGAATCCAAAAATTTACGCCAGAACAGCTTTATAAACGATTTACACAAAAATTCATTCTGCTCATGTTTCATGAATGAGGTCCATTATATGAATGAGTACTCAGGACATTTTATTTAACATTTCTCTTTTTGTATTCAAAAGAAAGAATATCATATGCCTGATGGAGTTACATGATAAAGTGCTTGGTTGGTGTGTGCGTGTGTGCGTGTGTGCGTGTGTGTGTGTGTGTGTGTGTGTGTGTGTGTGTGTGAGAGAGTGTGTGTGTGTGCACGCGCGTGCGTGTGTGTGTTTCTGATAGATCATTAGCTCTACCTGTGACGTCCAGCTAAGCTCCAGGAATCGTTGTCCATGTTCCTCTGTTTGTAGTGAATCTGCAGTAGTACATGTGTTTATCAGCTTCTGTTACACTCGTCAACGTGAGACTGTAAGTGTCTTTATATTCACTGTCACACTGAACTCTTCCTCTGTTTACTGGAACTAAACACAAGTTCGGTGTTTCTCCATCAGTTACAGCAGTTTTGCTCCAGAAGACTGCTGAAATCTCTTGATCGTGTGGATAGTTTAAAACACAAGATAATTTCACTGTTGTTCCCTTTAATGCACAAACATATGAAGGGCCATTATTCACCGCCCAATACTGCTGACCATCAACCCCTGAAACACAGAAATGAAGAAAATAAAGTTGGTGTTTCAGGTGTTTTGAGCCAATACTGTCTTTTAATTTTAACCATTTCTATATGTTTGCTGAGAGCAAAACACTCGTGTTAGTTTGAGAGCTACAAGTGTGAGGATCTCTATCAGTTTTTCACGAGTGTTAAAGTGTCTGTTTAGTGACTGAAGACTCACACGCAGTCATGATCACCAAGATAAGAGGAAGAGACGTTACGAGTGACGTCCACATAGTGAGTTCTGCAATCATAAAACCAACGCATATCACATTATGAGCATCATCAATACACGACATAACAAACTCTATTATCTTGATAATCAGAGATCATGAAGATTTCAGAGTAATTATCTGCTCATTAAAGTCTTGATGTGCGCTGAGGTCGTTTCTCGGGTCAGGCCTTGTGTCTAAAGAGCGTCACACAATATTTACAAAAGTATCTATAACACATTTGGAGCTTCTGGATTTAATATTAACTCATCACTACATTTTCACAAATATCAGTTGCAGACCCAGAATTATTTTATCTCATGATAAACGCTGGTAAAAACGGTCTTACCGCGCTGCAGTCAATGTCTCAGTGTCCACACCCAAATGACAAAAACATCATCAGCTTAAAGTGTCAAATGCTAAAAATATTTGTCTTCCTCTTCCTGGATGTATGTGATACCATCTCAAGCACACAAGAGCAACTCAAAAAGCCTCCAGATCAAAACAAATAACAAGCGTTAGAATTCACTATTGTTAAATCATTGTGAGAGTGTGTAAAGTATCCTAAGTGTTAGATTATGCACTCTCTGCCAGATATTTCTGTCACAGCCAACAGCCTTGACAGCCACCAGAGTGCATCCTTCTGGATTATTGTTTGTTTTGAATTGGACTTCATTTCCCATCAGCCTTTGCTCTCTCAATCGATCTCATTGTTTCCAACTGTGTGTGATCAGTCTTGTTAGCTCCTCTATATATACACGTGTTCTGTGTGTGTTTAATTGTTGTTGAATTGACTTCTGTTCTCTTGTTCTCTGTTTTTGCAGGATCCTTTTGTGGATTACTTTTTGCATGTTTTCTGCTTTTGCCCCGATGTGGGTTGTATTGCACTCTTCAATAAAAAGCAATTGTATCTACTTTTAGTTTGAGACCATTTCGTGATTTTTTTTTTGTGAGTTTGCCTGTCTATCTTTCTCTCTACTTCCTCCCTTCTCCCTGACTCTTATGTTATATGCATGTACACAGGGGCGTCTCTAGTGGGGGGGGAAAGGGTGACAAGGTGCACAGGGCCCAGAGGTCTGAAGGGGGGTCCCGCCCCGCGATCGCCTGGCCATCAGTCTCCTGCACAGCGCCGCGCTTCTGCCTCGATTCATAAGAGATAAACAGCGCAGGACGCTTGATCCATTCAGATGTGACACAGAATTGTTATACAGTCGTGTGATATGAGAAAGATTAGTGATGCTGGCTGAAAACAGCCACGACAATGAGGTATCTTGGAAAACGCTCATGGCTTGTCAATTCAGCACTATAATTGAACTTTAAGTTATTAACACAAATAGCCTGTGTTGGCAGAATCTATTCATTATAAATGTTACTGTAATTACATTTTGGGGAATATTTTAATTTTATTGAAGGTATTTTGTAGTTTCTTCATGTTGTTGTTTTTTTTTATTGCAAATTGTATAGTTTATTATTAGGCAACTTATTATAAATGGAGGCTTATTATAACATTATATTATAATATTGTTACCATAATGTAAAATTATGGTAACAATATTACATTTATTTTTGAGTAGTTTTTACGACTTGATTTTTAAAATGGAATCTACCTGAAAAAAAATCATGTAAAATCTCCTAAATTAATTAATCTATGACACAATGAATTTAACATAATTAGTGAAATGTGCTCATTTAGCCTGTTTTAACTTGATTATCAAAATTTTGAGTGAGACCTGTTTGTAATATTTGACTTTGAGTTATTTTGTACATTTAAAAGACGGTTTACAGCCTAACAGTGCAAAGAGGAAAATTCTTCATCAACTGGAAAGCACTACACTAGTCTAGCACGAGCAAAGCGACTGCTCTTTGAACAAGAATTATTATTTCAGAGGAGGCATAACCATAAGCACTACTCGCACAATGGTAACAATTGCACTGTACAATGGAAACTTCAACATAACAAGAACTCTTTCAAATATCAAACATAACTGAACATTAAACATTAATAGATGTTTGCCCTTCACTCAAAATTTAATTTAACATTTAATTTTAAATTATACTCTCCATCCAGCTATATGCAAAGCATGCTGGGAACGTCTCGGTTACGTATGTAACCCTCGTTCCCTGAAGGAAGGAACGGAGATGTCACGTCGGATGACCGACGAATTGGGATCTCGCCAGAGAGACCTATCCACTTTGAGTGTAACTAAACGAGCCAATGGACATTGGCATGCGATCATTGCATCCAGCTGCCGCTGATCACAGCGTGAGTATAAGAGGCAGCCGGTGCACCGCATTAATCATGTTTTCGCTGAGGAGCCGAGCCGGAGACCCGGCCGCCCAGCGGTGGTACAGCAACTGTGGCGACGGGACGTGACGTCTCCGTTCCCTCCTTCAGGGAACGAGGGTTACATACGTAACCGAGACGTTCCCTTTCAGTCGGTCACTCCGAGTCACGTCGGATGACCGACGAATTGGGATCCCTACCAAAGCGCCACAGGAGCTGCCTTCCCTTCCACTTGGAAGAGGCACACTGCGGAGTCACCTCCTCCCAGAGGGGGTTAAGTGACATTACTCACGTGAAGTAACCCCGTAGGGCCCTAATGCACATGGAAGTCTCTGTGATGGCTCAGGCTGCATCATTGGAGACGGCAGAACATGGTCTACTTGGGGAACACGGTTCTAATAAGAAAACCGTGGAAAACACATATGGGATCCCAACAAGGTCACTTATATGGGCACTAGCCTCACACCAGATTTCAAGAATTCATTGGCTGAAAGGCCTGGCATCGTACGTTCCGCCACATCTGGACACCGGAGTGCTGGAGGACTCGACAGGGTTTGCCCGGTTAGGGAACTCTCTGGAGAATAAGGCGTTTAAGGACGCCGCAAGCCGACTCTAAACAGGGCCTCTCAGTGCCACTACCCGTTTGAGGTGAGAACACAGGAGGAAACCGGTTCGACACGCAGGCTATAGAACCTAGCGAACGTGTTGGGAGTCGCCCAACCCGCAGCTCTACAGATGTCTGCTAGCGAGGCGCCACGAGCCAGCGCCCAGGACGATGCAACACCCCTAGTGGAGTGAGCACGCAACCTGAGCGGGCAGGGCACACCTTGTGCTTCATAGGCCAAGGTGATAGCATCCACTATCCAGTGGGCCATCCTCTGCTTGGAAACAGCCTTCCCCTTCTGCTGTCCTCCGTAACAGACAAAGAGCTGCTCTGAGGTCCTAAAGCTCTGAGTTCTATCCGTGTACTGTCGCAGTGCGCGTACCGGACAGAGCAAAGCTAGGGTTGGGTCTGCCTCCTCCAGGGGCAGCGCTTGCAGGTTCACTACCTGGTCCCTGAAGGGAGTGGTAGGAACCTTGGGCACATAGCCGGGCCAGGGCCTCAGTGTTGCACTGGAGTCAGCCGGCCCAAACTGAAGGCACGAATCGTCGACCGAAAATGCCTGCAGGTCCCCCACCCTCTTGATCGAGGCCAATGCAGTCAGGAGTAGGGTTTTCATAGACAGAAACTTCAACTCGACTGACTGCAAAGGCTCAAAGGGGGCAGTTATTAGGGCTCTTAGCACCAAAGCCAAATCCCAAGAGGGTAGAGAGGGGGGCCTAGGAGGGTTCAACCTCCTGGCCCCCCTAAGAAACCTGACAACCAGATTGTGCTTCCCCACCGACTTCCCTTCTACGGGGTCGTGGTGAGCAGAAATAGCGGCCACATAAACCTTAAGGGTGGAAGGGGACAGCCTACGCTCCAACCCTTGCTGTAAAAAAGAAAGCACAGCTCTGATCGAGCATCTCCGGGGGTCCTCCTGGTGGGAGGAACACCATTCGACGAACAGGTTCCATTTCAGAGTATAGGCCCGTCTCGTGGACGGTGCCCGTGCTGAAGTGATAGTGAGTGCTACCTCCTGGGGTAGGTCAGCTAGAACCTCCGCGTCCCATCCAGGGACCATACGTGGAGTTTCCACAGGTCCGGACGTGGGTGCCATAGGGTGCCCCGTCTCTGAGAAAGCAGATCCTTCCTCAGAGGAATTGGCCAGGGAGGGGCTGTCGCGAGGAGCATGAGTTCCGGGAACCAGGTCCTGTTGGGCCAATATGGAGCCACTAACAAGACCTGCTCCTCGTCCTCCCTGATCTTGCACAGTGTCTGTGCTAGTAGGCTCACTGGGGGGAACGCATATTTGCGCAGGCCCCGGGGCCAGCTGTGTGCCAGTGCATCCGTGCCGAGCGTTGCCTCGGTTAGGGAGTAGAACTCTTGGCAGTGGGTGGTTTCTGGAGATGCAAACAGGTCGACCTGAGCAGCTCCGAACCGACCCCAAATCAGCTGAACCGCCTGGGGATGGAGTCTCCACTCGCCTGGAAGTGCTGCTCGAGACAGCTCGTCGGCTGCCCGATTGAACACTCCTGGGATGTGGATGGCACGAAGGGACCTCAGATGCTTCTGACTCCAGAGGAGGAGGTGGCGGGCGAGTTGCGACATGCGACGGGAGCGCAAACCGCCTTGCCGGTTGATATACGCAACGGTCGCAGTGTTGTCCGTACGGACCAGAACGTCCTTGCGCTGAAGGCGCCCTCTGAGACGGCTCAGGGCAAGGCGTACTGCTAGCAACTCGAGGCAATTGATATACCAATGCAGTTGGGGACCCGTCCAAACCCCTGATACTGCGTGCCCGTTGTACGTGGCTCCCCAGCCTGTGGTCGAGGCATCTGTGAATACCACAGCATGTCTGGATACCTGCTCCAGGGGCACTCCTGCCCGAAGGAACGAGGGATCTGACCACGGCCTGAAGGTCTTGCGGCAGGCCGGTGTAATCTGAACCCGGTAAGTGCCGCGTTTCCACGCCCACCTCGGGATTCGGCCATAGAGCCAGTGCTGAAGCGGTCTCATATGGAGCAGACCGAGCGGGACTGTCACCGCAGCTGCAGCCATATGCCCCAGGAGCCTCTGAAAGAGTTTCAGTGGAACCGCCGTCCTGCCTGATAAGGTCTTGAAGCAGTTCAGCACTGACTGAGCACGTTCCTGGGTGAGGCGTGCTGTTTGGTTGACCGAATCAAACTCCATGCCGAGAAAAGAGATCCTCTGCTTTGGCACGAGTTTGCTCTTTTCCCAGTTGACCCGAAGGCCCAGCAGGCTGAGGTGCTTGAGCACCAGGTCCCTGTGTGCAGACAACTGCCTGCGAGACTGTGCGAGTATGAGCCAGTCGTCGAGGTAGTTGAGAATGTGCACACCTTGTTCTCTCAGGGGGACAAGGGCCGCCTCCACGACTTTGGTGAAGACGCGAGGCGACAGGGACAGCCCGAAGGGCAGGACCTTGTACTGATACGCCTGTCCCTCGAACGCGAAACGCAGGAATGGCCTGTGTCGCGGGAGGATCGAGACATGAAAGTACGTGTCCTTCAGGTCGATCGCTGCAAACCGATCTAGGGGACGGACGCATCCAAAAATGCGTTTCTGCGTCAACATCTTGAACGGCAGCTTGTGAAGTGCACGGTTCAAAACTCGCAGATCCAAGATCGGTCGTAACCCACCACCTTTCTTGGGCACAATGAAGTAGGGGCTGAACAACCCCGACCTCATATCGGCTGGAGGGACCGGCTCTATCGCGTCCTTCGCCAGTAGGACTGCGATTTCCGCACGCAAGACAGGAGCATCGGCGGGTTTGACTGAAGTGAACCGGATGCCCCTGAACTTGGGGGGACGCCGGGCGAACTGAATCGCATAGCCGAGTCTGATGGTCCGTAGGAGCCACCGAGACGGACTGGGGAGCGCTAGCCAGGCTCCGAGAGACCGTGCCAGTGGCACCAACGGAGTCCCCGACGTACCCGTGGTGGGGCAGCGATGTGGAACACAGGGACCCGGCCCGGGGCCTGTGACGGCCTGGCCTGTGATGGCAGGGGGCGGGGTCTGAGTGTGTAGTGTAACACTCACCTGATTCCTCCTCGTGTGGGGGGAAACACAGGAGCCCGGCTTGCGTGTGACGACTTGTAGCGGGGTCTTGAGTGCTACTGACCTTACCCGGTTCCACAAATGGGCAGGAGAGGTACTCTTGGGCAACCCCCACTGCCTGGCGAGAGAGGAGGAGGGAAGTGATCCCGTGATGCACGGTACACCACTCTCCTCCTCTTGAGACCCAGAGACTGAGGAAACTGCTCTTTTATTGAAGTTTTGGGTACCGCTGGCTGCTGGGCCAGCGGCGGAACACAAACAAAACGAAACAAAAGATTCTCCTCCTGGCCCTCCTCCGGGGGAGGGAGTGGTGCGGTCACCATCTCCCGACGAGCAGTTCCCTCCATCTCTGGATCGCCCGTCTCAGGGCCTCTTGCACTTGCGCTTGCTGCCAGGTTTGGCGGGGGCCTGGACGGGCTGGGCGTCCTGCCTGTGACCGGCTCCACGACGCCGCACGGTGGAAGGCTGCTGCGGCGTGGGAGCGGGGGCGGCCAGAGGGGGGCGCCCATGGCGACGAGCAGGCTGAGGGGCTGCAGCCGGAGTGGAAGCAGCAGCGGGTTTCCTCCGGCGCATGATGTGTTTGATCGCCTCAGTCTGCTTCTGTGCTGCCGAAAACTGGTGGGCACAGCTCTCGACAGCGTCGCCGAAGAGGCCGGTCTGTGACACGGGAGCATTCAGGAACTGTACCTTCTCCTGCTCCTTCATGTCAGTGAGACACAGCCAGAGATGGCGCTCCTGGACCACAAGCGTGGACATCGCACGACCCAGAGACTGTGCAGTCACCTTCGTCGCCCGGAGCGCGAGGTCCGTCGCAGCACGCAGCTCATGTAGAACCGCCAGGTCGTGCCCACCCTCGTGCAGGTTTCTCAGTGCTTTGGCCTGTTGGACCTGCAGTAACGCCATGGCGTGTAGGGCAGAAGCCGCCTCCCCACAGGCTCTATAAGCACCGCCAGTGAGGCCTGACGAATACTTACAGGCCCGTGAGGGGAGACATGGTTCACCCCGCAGAGTGGAAGCGACTGTTGGACACAGTTGCATGGCCACAGACCGCTCCACAGAGGGGATGCCCGTGTACCCCAAAGCGGCTCCACCATCGAGGGTGGTGAGGGGGGAGGAGCCACAAGATTTATTTCGGGCAGTAAAGGTGCCTTCCATGATCTTGTAAGCTCCTCATGCACTTCCGGAAAGAATGGCACCGGAGGGGGGCGCTGAAAAACCAGCACGACCCCCCCCCCCCGAGAAACCACTCGTCCAACCTAGAAGGGTCGGGACGCGGTGGAGGATTCCACACGAGCCCGACGTTCTCGGCGGCCCGGGAAAGCATAGCCGTCATCTCTGGGTCTGGCTCGGACAACGCTACCACACCCGAAGGGGGCAACGCAGCCGAGTCGTCATCCCCGGAGAGAGAGGGCTCGCCCTCCGATGCAGCGATCGACATCCGGTCATCAGGGGGAGCACCGAAGGAAACGGGTGGGGTACCCCACTCTGTAGAGGCCCCAGTCCGAACCAACTGTACCCCCGCCGGCTGCGGAGTACTTGAGGGGTGAGGAACTCCACTTGGGGAAGCCCTCACCGTAATCCTCAAATCACCTCTGACTCCACCGGATGCTGTGCCGCCCCGTGTGCCAGGGCGAACGCCAGATCGCTGCAGAGGGACCCCGCCATGTTTGACACAGCGGAGTCTATTGCGCCACTCCAAGATGGTCATGTCCCCACAAGAAGAACATGAACCATCCACTAAAGCTTCCTCAGCGTGCTGAATGCCCAGACACGTGAGGCAGCGATCGTGACCGTCCTGAGGTGCCAGAGATGATGATCTGTGGTCAGAGGTGATCTGTTCCAGAAACGCACGGGTGATAAGACATCTTTAAAAAGACGCGATCACCCGTGTACTCTTTCAGAGAAATACGCTCTTTCAGTGCTGAAGCACGCAGGGGAGCTGGCCACCGCACACTCCTAGTGTTCACGGGAACCGTTTCTCTTTCCTCCCGTGAGACCGCGACCACCGCTGCTGTGCTGTAACGTCCGCACTCGCTCGCTAGTCTCTTCACTCGCAGGGTAGGAGAGCAGTAGTGATACACCACCGCTCGGCTCCGAAGCGAAAGGATGATTAATGCGGTGCACCGGCTGCCTCTTATACTCACGCTGTGATCAGTGGCAGCTGGATGCAATGATCGCATGCCAATGTCCATTGGCTCGTTTAGTTACACTCGAAGTGGATAGGTCTCTCTGGCGAGATCCCAATTCGTCGGTCATCCGACGTGACTCGGAGTGACCGACTGAAAGGGAACTAACAATCACCTCTAAAATAAAACTGCAAAATTGAGCTAATTCTCTTCTTTTTTCCTTAATTTAATTTAATCAGTTCCTAGATTCAAGCCTCAAAACTGCTGAAGTTTCCTTTAAAAACAGACCTCTTGGTTTTATTAGTTAAAAATAGATTTTTTTATAGAATTCACCAAAAATCACACCATGAAAAAAAGTAAATAGTAACTATTGCAAATAGTAAACATGTCAAAAGAATTATGGCTTTACAAAAATTAATTACAAATAAACAAAAGAACATATGATAAATAAAACATATTTGGCTATAGTAATTACAACTATACAAAATGTATGTGTATGCTTTGGAAATTGATTTTTTTCTATTACTAATCAGGCTTATTATTTTGCATTTTAGGCTCATTTAGACCACAAAGTGTGTGCTTTCTGCAAATATAATTGTGCAAGTGTATTTGTGTAGTTTATAATTTTTTTGTATTATTCATATTAGAGTTGTGACAACGTAAACTTCAGGAATGTTTATCATTGTATGTAAAACAATCCCACTTTAAGTGCACTTTTTTTTAATGAATGAATCATTTATATAACACTTTTATTGTTGTACTCCCAAATAGCTTTAACAATCATGAGGGGGAGGTCTCCTCAACCACCACCACTGTGCAGCATCCACTTGGATGATGCGACGGCTGCCACAGGACAACGTGCGCTCACCACACACCAGCTACAGAGGGTCATAGAGAGACAATCAAGTGTATGCGCTCACCACACACCAGCTACAGGTGGAGAGGAGAGAGAGTCATAGAGACAATCAAGTGTATGCGCTCACCACACACCAGCTACAGGTGGAGAGGAGAGAGAGTCATAGAGCCAATCAAGTGTATGCGCTCACCACACACCAGCTACAGGTGGAGAGGAGAGAGAGTCACAGAGACAATCAAGTGTATGCTCTCACCACACACCAGCTACAGGTGGAGAGGAGAGAGAGTCATAGAGCCAATCAAGTGTATGCGCTCACCACACACCAGCTACAGGTGGAGAGGAGAGAGAGTCATAGAGCCAATCGAGTGTATGCGCTCACCACACACCAGCTACAGGTGGAGAGGAGAGAGAGAGTCATAGAGACAATCGAGTGTATGCTCTCACCACACACCAGCTACAGGTGGAGAGGAGAGAGAATCATAGAGCCAATCGAGTGTATGCTCTCACCACACACCAGCTACAGGTGGAGAGGAGAGAGAGTCATAGAGCCAATCGAGTGTATGCGCTCACCACACACCAGCTACAGGTGGAGAGGAGAGAGAGAGTCATAGAGACAATCGAGTGTATGCTCTCACCACACACCAGCTACAGGTGGAGAGGAGAGAGAGACATAGAGCCAATCAAGTGTATGCGCTCACCACACACCAGCTACAGGTGGAGAGGAGAGAGAGAGAGTCATAGAGCCAATCAAGTGGAAGGGGATTATTAGGAGGTCATGATTGACAAGGGCCAGTGGAGGGAATTTGGCCAGGATACCGGGGTAACACCCCTACTCTTTACGAGAAGTGCCATGGGATTTTTAAAGACCACAGAGTGTCAGGACCTCGGTTTAACATCTTATCCGAAAGATGGTGCTTTTTACAGTATAGTGTCCCCGTCACTACACTAGGGCGTTAGGAGCCACACAGACTGCAGGGTGAGCACCCCCTGTTGGTCTCACTAACACCTCTTCCAACAGCAACCTAGTTTTCACCGGAGGTCTCCCATCCAGGTACTGACCTGCTCAGCCGGTCTTGAGCTGCAGGGTGATATGGCTGTTTTAACATGTATATAGTTATTTGACTACCTTGAGAGATGAACCACCTGAAAAAAATCAATACGGAAATTGCTTTTTTCAATACAGTTTAAACATATTCTGCCTTTTTTTACATTGTGTGTATATGTGTGTATCTTTTATTATCTAAGCAAAGCGCACTGTATTTCTCCACCTCTCTTTTTGCAAGCATCCACGGCAGTACAGAAACTTGTCTTGTCAACTTATTGTTAAGTAAATACTAGATCGCTTTAAACCTTCAGTATTATTTTTTGCAAACTTACTTTGTAGATTAAAGCTATACTTATATACCTAGCTTATATATTAGACATATTCAAAGCTCGTGTTTTTTACAGCTTCGGAGTATTTAAGCTATTCTGCTCAATTATACAGCAACTTGAACAAATAAACACAAACCCAGCTGTGATACCAAACAGCACCACCGGGGGTGCAAAAAGACCACTAAAGCAGCTGTTTTGACTAAACTGCACACTTACTGTAGGCCTGGAGGATCTCTTAGGCTCCCTATTGGCCCCTGATTGAGAAGCACTGGTTTAAAGAGCTTCACTCGTAATTATGATCATACCACCATTCACCAAACACACAATATACTTTATTGTTTACTCAATCCTTTCTACACATTATTAACTATTCTAATACACATATACACGTCACTCTATGAATGGTCACAGATAAGAAATGATAAGAAGAGCAGCATGACGGGAAGTTAAACTACTGAACTATTAATGAATATATCACATCTAAAAAGAACACCAGCCTTCCTCTTTCTCTTCTCAACAAGTCAATTCACCTTTAGAAATAGATAGAGTTTCAGACAACTCAAGAAGAGCTCAAAAATGTATCCTTTAAAGGCAAATATATACAGCATCCAATTCACTATAGTTCAAGACTTGTGTGAGAATACGGGAAACGGGTTTGCTTTGAGAAAAACGAACATTTAATGGCAAAGATTAGCGGACAAGAAGATGTTAAGCTTAAGTCTCCTCACAAAAGCAGTTTATTCAGCGTAACAAAACCTCTTCTTTTGCATATGCTTGCTTACAGCTCTTATAGTTCCACTTCCTGTTTCTCACACAAGTGTTGTGTGTTTAAAGCCACTGCACACGGTCACACAAGCACATTTCAACACAAACATCAACACAAATTCAAAAATAAAATTCACCCTATTTATTTTCTTAATGCATCTTACTGTGACCGGTCCATCCACTTGTAGACCTATCCGATGTATAAAATTAAGACTTGTTTGTTAAGCACAATCACTTTTTAGTCTCAACTTCTATTTCATGCCAGCTTCAATGTAGTAAAATAAAGAAACATGTTCAGTGATGTGATCACATGCTTCAATTCTTCATGCAACTTTGATGCTGCTGTAGATCACGGAGGAATCATCTTCCTTTTCAGCGTTTGATCTGTTCAATGAGAATAAAAAAGACAAAATAAGATGAACCAGATGAATGTGCACCCATAAAACCTTGTTCCTCTTAGCTACCTGTACCTATTTTTCTTAAGAAAAGCTG
Organism: Oxygymnocypris stewartii; assembly: GCA_003573665.1. NCBI lineage: Eukaryota > Metazoa > Chordata > Actinopteri > Cypriniformes > Cyprinidae > Oxygymnocypris > Oxygymnocypris stewartii. The sequence goes on from QVTF01000604.1 coordinate 237,021, forward strand.
GAGAGTTTATGTTTGTTCACATCTTTAACCCTATGATGAGTGATAGAACTGATGCAGTGTGTCTCACCCGGCAGTGTTTCTGGCCTCTGCGGTCATGTTCCCGGTGTTTCTGTGGTGCTGGACGCTGGAGTACTGAACCTCGTCTTCATCTCCAGCTCTCTGGGGCTTTCTGGGTCTGCTGTGAGTGACGCTGGAGTTCACTAAGTCATTCGGATCGGCTGTTTTTGAAGGCTTCGTGCTCGTCTGATCCGTTGCGGCTGTACTGTTGTTTTCCTGAATAAACACACACAGTCCGGATAATCCAAATGTGATCACAATTACATGAAAATGTGCTGAAATAGATGCTGTTCTGGACTTGCCTGTTCTGAAACGCCTCTTCGGATGCCAGGGTCTCCTGTTTTCCTGCTGGAGAGAAGAAAAATGAAACATACAGTGTCCATGTCACGGAAAGCAAAGATTGCACTGTTAAAAATAAGTGTCATTTGAACTGTACAATTTTGTAAAAACACTACTGGAAAAACTGTTAATAGGTTAACAGTAAGTTCCTGTATTATATACAGAGAAAAACTGTAAAAGATTTAACCAGACATTTCATGTAAATTTACAGTAAAATGCTGTTAATATTACAGTTTTTAGAAGTAAAATAATGGCCTTCTGGACCATTGCCAAGTCAGCGAGAAGGATATAACTGCAGCCTGGAGATCTCCATATGGAGCAAGAACTCCAAAACGGGGCGTGGCTTCCTCCCATTGACAGACAGGCACATGACACGCATGCGCTATTATTTTCTCCCAATCAACTTCAGCACAAACTCTGCCCCACAGATGATTCTTGTATTGGTTGTGTCAATCATAGTGTTAACTTAATTTCCTACACTATGATACAAAAATCCTAACCCCGAAACCTATCCCACACCTGACCCTAACCTTAACCAGTGAAATAAGCTGCACGGCGGGATTGGTGGTGAAAAGAAAGTTGCAGTTCAGGAGATAAGCAGTTATTAAGATTATGCGATATGAGATCTACGAGTTTTACACCTAGTGTCACTACCCCATCCCACGGTACCAAGTGAATTTCATGCCCCGGGATACCTCCGTTGTTCAAGACGAAGCAATAGAGTAAAATCTTTCCCCTGTGCTGTGCTGTCACGCAGGAGAACTTGTGGGCGATTACAGTTTTATGTCAGTAAGCTGATGTTCACACTCCAGCCCGAACACTACTGGCCACAGGCTTTGGGCTCTTTTCTCAAAACTCAAGAGTCAAGACCCCAGCAAAAGGAAACACTGATCTCTTTGATGGTGATTTCAAACAAAACAATGAAGCATCTAAGCCTCTGTTAATTCTCAGTACGAGCTTCTCTAGACGTCTGACAGAAATAAAGTCAATCTGATGCTGTTTGTGGAGTTGTTTAATCAGATCTTAAAGGATTTTATGTCTTTTATTTCAGTTGAGTTCATCTTCGGCTGTGGCTGAATTCAGTTGTAGTTCTTGTGTTTCTCTTTCCTTCGATGATTCAGCTTGTTAACAGCAACTGTTCATCATTAATGATCAATCATCACGTAATTATCTGCTTAACTCCAGCACTGCTTCAATTCTACTTTAACACTCTGTAGCAGTGATCCTCAAATCAGGCTCGCGAGATCCACTTTCCTGCAGAGTTTAGCTCCAACCCTGATCAAACTCACCTACTGAGATCTTCTGAAGACATTGATTAGCACGCTCAGGTGTGTTTGATTAGGTTTAGAGCAGAACTCTGCAGTAAAGTGGATCTCGTGAGCCTGATTTAAGGATCACTGCTCTGTAGTGTGGAAACACATGAACACTGAGCAGTGTGGGGACTTTGCTGTCAATTATTACCTAAATCTTACCTGTTTCATTCAGGTATGACTCATGCATATGAATCACATTAAGTTGATTGATTTATGTTAAAACTATGCAATCTAAATGGATGGAAAATTGTTATGCAATTGAATTACAAAAAAATGTAAATTCAGACCGAATCTTTTTTTTTTGAGTGTATGGTTTGTATTATAGCACACAAGTCACATAAACCACCTTTATAATGTTTTATGGTGTTTTTCAGGTTTTTCCACAGCAAAAACAACAGCCGTTTATTCTTACCTGATGACTTTTAGTGCCACAATAATAATGCAGAAGCAAATTAGCGCTGCCCCGATTCCAGCAGCTGCGTACAGAGCAGAATATACTGTTTCCGAGCCACCTGAGTGAAGAAGAAAACATGATTTCACATGATGCTCATGACACCAACAGAACTCAGAGAGAGCCTACAGTATCATATTAATACCTGCAGATGATACAGGCACAGACGCTGATCTCTGAGATCCATAGAGATGATCCTCACCTTTAACAGAGACAGACGCTGATCTCTGAGATCCATATTGATTCTGAGCCTCACAATAGTAGCGTCCACTGTGACTGGAGTTAAAGCTGGAGATGATGAAACTCTGTCCAGATCCAACAGCTGAGCTTTGATTCTCTTTAAACCAGCTGAAGTTCAGAGCAGGAGGATTTGAGTCACTGTTACAGTTCAGAGTCACTGAATCTCCCTCCTTTATTTCAGCAGACGCACTGATGGACACCGAGACGCTCTTTGGAGGATCTGAAAAATATAAACATGACGTCTCACAGTGCATCTTCTGATCAGTCTGGACTGATTTGTGCTGATATGAAGATGAAGTCTGGACGTACATCTAACACTGAGAGTGAGGGCAGGAGACGGCAGATGTTTCTGATCTCTCACTGCACAGCTGTAGTTTCCCGTATCATCACCGCTGACCGACTCCAGCAACAGCTGATTCAAGACGCTCCATTCTGATAAACGCTTACCGTTTTTATACCAGGTAAAGTCTGATTTATCTGAGAGGTTACAGGTGGTTTTACAAAATAAAACGGGTGATTCTCCCTCAACGACCTCTTCAGGAATCTCCACTCTGAACTCTGAAATCATGGAGAAAACATGTTTATGTGTATGAAAGAACAGAGTCAAATCTGTAATATTAGTTTGACTCTACCAGTCACTTTGAGCTCAATCCCAGGATAACCCAGATATCTTTGTTTTTCTTCATTTGTCAGGATTCTGAGGCAGTACTGTCCTTCATCCTCATGTGTCACATTACTGAGTCTGAGAAAGAAGAGTCCTTTATTCTGGAAGTACTGAACTCTGTCGCTGTAATCTGAACGATTCAACAGATTGATACTCGTGTCTTTATTTGGGTTTACGGTCCAGAATGTCTCTGTCACTTTGAGATTATCTGAGAGTGTATAACTGCCTGATAAATATATTGTTGAATCCTTTAGGGCACATTTCTTCGTATTTGAGTACTGAACACCCCATATCTGGCTGCAGATCCCTGGGAAATATGAAACAGACAAATAAAGATTTGTAAATGTATTTGATTCTGTATAATTGCGTTTTTACTTCTCTCGACAACACAGAAGCCGTTCTAAAGCAAGATGTGCTCAACCTTACATCATCTACTTCTGTAGTTTTTGTCAAAACGTTTATTTACTTTCTGTAACCAGTCAGAAGAAAAAACATGAACACAAAAATAGCGCCACTAGCCAGTATTTCCAGGAAGAGTCTAATCTGATCTGTCACTATAGATGTAATTCATAGTACTGAATGTGTCTGTGTTATACAGAACTGAATAACTACAGTATGTGATTAACACATTCCCAGCATACACATCAAACTGACATTAAACAGAACAACAGACAAACGTACTGAACGACAGTCATGGGTTTCTTCATATGCGTGAAAATAAATTTTAAACTCACCAGGAATCACGAGCAAAGCAATCAAAGAGAAAAAGCTGAACATTCTGGAAGACATTAGGAAGAGTGTTCAAATGACACCGATGTACCGCAGACTGAAGTCTGTTTGTATATTCAAACATATTTAATAATCAAACTATTTTGAAACTGTAGAAAACCATGTATTTGCATAGTTGTCCGACCTTGAATCTGAAGTTTGAGTATCATGCATCAATGACAGTTGATGTACTGTATGCAATGATGGACTATTATCAGACATCCTGTCTCTCTTCACTTCCTCTGAGTGTGAGACGCTCCTCCTTCAGTCACATGACTCTACACTGTAAAACATTACTCTCACATTTACAGAAACGTACTGCCAATGTTTGGTTGCCAGTAAGATTGTACATTTGCACAAGTTCAGTACAGTTCTTTTGTTCACTTACAGTACTTTTGTAAATTCACAGTCTTAGAGCAACCAGAAATAGACAGTAAGTTTCTGTAAATGTGACAGTAACTGTTTACAGTGTAGAGCAGGACAGGTTTGGGAAGCACATCTCAAAACAGATCCTCAGCCAACCCTGCTGTCAATCAAACCTCATCACATCCGCACTAATGCATTCAATCAGACAGACGGGAGCTGAACTGAAGAGATTATTGTACATGCACGTTCACCGAAAAACTGTGGACACTCAAGTCAATGTGACATTCACATGACCCTGGAGAAAATAGCTCTCCTTCCTATTTTTCAGTCGTTTTACCGTTATGATGATGTTGTAAGAGCCATGCGAAAAGTGCAACATGCACATGTGAGAAACAACTTCTGAACAGCGCTGACTTCCTCTAAAACAGTCATTCAACAAATAACACGGTTATTTCACATAAATATAAAGAGCAAAAATCAGGAGGATTTTTAGGAGTGATAATTCACTGTTAATCTTATACCTATATTATAATAAAAATAAAAATGAGTGAATGTGGTTAACTGTAAGGTTCACAATGCAAAGACATTTTGCAAAGACAACTTACACAAGTTGTTTATGGGGTTGATCTCAATTGGAAACATGTGAATGGAAGTTCACAATGTTCAAAACACAGGGAAATGTGCATTTTTCTAACAGGTAAGAACCAGGTTTTTCAGAACACAGCATTGAGGCCTTCATACGTTGAATCGAGGTTGGTGACAAACACACTGAGATGAAAGGCACAGCTGCTAGTCCATCTTGTATATATATGAAGCATGCTTTTATTTTGGAACAGAACTCTGAACATGACTCGTGTCACAGTTAATAATCGACAGATCAGCACCACGGACAGCGCCTTCACACTCACACCTCTACAGCTCACCGACCTGACGCGCCATCTAGAGGAGAACACGTGTAACTACACCTCATCAAACTACTGAAGAAATCTGGATTCTTTACATGATGACCTGCTGGAAACGTGTCAGATGAACCTTTAACAAACACCTGCTGGAAACATGTCAGATGAACCTTTAACAAAGACCTGCTGGAAACGTGTCAGATGAACCTTTAACAAAGACCTGCTGGAAACGTGTCAGATGAACCTTTAACAAAGACCTGCTGGAAACGTGTCAGATGAACCTTTCACAAAGACCTGCTGGAAACGTGTCAGATGAACCTTTAACAAAGACCTGCTGGAAACGTGTCAGATGAACCTTTAACAAAGACCTGCTGGAAACGTGTCAGATGAACCTTTAACAAAGACCTGCTGGAAACGTGTCAGATGAACCTTTAACAAAGACCTGCTGGAAACACGTCAGATGAACCTTTAACAAAGACCTGCTGGAAACATGTCAGATGAACCTTTAACAAAGACCTGCTGGAAACATGTCAGATGAACCTTTAACAAAGACCTGCTGGAAACATGTCAGATGAACCTTTAACAAAGACCTGCTGGAAACATGTCAGATGAACCTTAAACAAAGACCTGCTGGAAACACGTCAGATGAACCTTTAACAAAGACCTGCTGGAAACATGTCAGATGAACCTTTAACAAAGACCTGCTGGAAACGTGTCAGATGAACCTTTAACAAACACCTGCTGGAAACACGTCAGATGAACCTTTAACAAAGACCTGCTGGAAACACGTCAGATGAACCTTTAACAAAGACCTGCTGGAAACACGTCAGATGAACCTTTAACAAAGACCTGCTGGAAACACGTCAGATGAACCTTTAACAAAGACCTGCTGGAAACACGTCAGATGAACCTTTAACAAAGACCTGCTGGAAACACATCAGATGAACCTTTAACAAAGACCTGCTGGAAACACGTCAGATGAACCTTTAACAAAGACCTGCTGGAAACGTGTCTGATGAACCTTTAACAAAGACCTGCTGGAAACACGTCAGATGAACCTTTAACAAAGACCTGCTGGAAACATGTCAGATGAACCTTTAACAAAGACCTGCTGGAAACACATCAGATGAAACCTTTAACAAAGACCTGCTGGAAACACGTCAGATGAACCTTTAACAAAGACCTGCTGGAAACACGTCAGATGAACCTTTAACAAAGACCTGCTGGAAACATGTCAGATGAACCTTTAACAAAGACCTGCTGGAAACATGTCAGATGAACCTTTAACAAAGACCTGCTGGAAACATGTCAGATGAACCTTTAACAAAGACCTGCTGGAAACATGTCAGATGAACCTTTAACAAACACCTGCTGGAAACATGTCAGATGAACCTTTAACAAAGACCTGCTGGAAACACGTCAGATGAACCTTTAACAAAGACCTGCTGGAAACATGTCAGATGAACCTTTAACAAACACCTGCTGGAAACATGTCTGATGAACCTTTAACAAAGACCTGCTGGAAACACGTCAGATGAACCTTTAACAAAGACCTGCTGGAAACACGTCAGATGAACCTTTAACAAAGACCTGCTGGAAACACGTCAGATGAACCTTTAACAAAGACCTGCTGGAAACACGTCAGATGAACCTTTAACAAAGACCTGCTGGAAACACGTCAGATGAACCTTTAACAAAGACCTGCTGGAAACACGTCAGATGAAACCTTTAACAAAGACCTGCTGGAAACACGTCAGATGAACCTTTAACAAGAAAGGCTGTTGTAACCTTTCATTACAAAACTGTGAGGGCAGTTATAAGAGCAGCAAACCAGCTTAGAAAGATTTTACCCCTTCTTCAGCAAGGAACCAGACTATTTCTTATTATTTGTCAAATAACACATTTTGTGAATGAAAGACTGTAAGACTGAGTTAATATTGAACGTGTATATTTTGAGGCCTCAGAGAACAGTACTGAGACCCCCCCCCCCCGCGCGCTGGTCGCACAGGGGACATTCTTATGCATTATTTAAATCTCCAAATTCCATATGGAACATTTCATATCAACAAAGATATTTTGACGCGTTCGCTTAAGGTGGAAACATAGCAACAGTAGAAGGTTGCAAAAAACATTCCTGTTAAATCAGCATCCCACAGAACACCACTTAAATACACGACCGGTAGTTAGCCTACCACAAAAACAGCTGCTAGAAATAACTTTTAGAATGAGAATGCACTGCTGTATCCCCACACCGGTCTTGCCTGGGCGGTGTCTTTATCATGAGCTGGAAGATAAGGCACAATGGAGATACAAGATACATACTGTTCAGTGTAACCTGCAGGGTTCATATATTAAAACAAGCTGATCCAGTTGAACGGTGGCACTAAGATGTTTCCACGTCCTCTGTGTGAGAGAAAGATGTTCCTCTTCCAGTCACATGACTCTAATGAAGATTAAACACACACCAGACAGACTTCTTAATGAACACACGAACACCTCGTTTTAAAGACGCAGTCAAGATAAATGAATACCAGCAGTGCATTCATTCAAACACACACATAGAGAACACAACAGATTCCTCTTCTAATCAGAGAAGACTGAAATACTGATGAAACTATCACCCGCTGATGAACACGCTAGTCTGCATCACTTCCTCTTTTCTTTTTCATTTTAGTGCTGCTGTCGCAATCATTGTAAGATACACGTTCAAGCATTTGTGAAAGTGTGTTCCTAAAAGACTTCTGCAACACACCCTACATATCACTCTAGAAATGCCAATTAAATAGTCAAATGCAAACATATTAATACATTGGGGATAATTGTATGTATTGCATAGTTTGTTTTTATGCGCTGCACCTTCCTTTTGTGCAGACAGGTTTATGGATATTGACTCGAGACCACTTTGAGTTGTTCAGCATCTCACCGACCTGACGCCACATCTAGAGCAGAGCACACGTACTACACCTCGCATCTAGAGCAGAGCACGTGTACTACACCTCACATCTAGAGCAGAGCACGTGTACTACACCTCACATCTAGAGCAGAGCACACGTACTACACCTCGCATCTAGAACAGAGCACACGTACTACACCTCGCATCTAGAGCAGAGCACATGTACTACACCTCGCATCTAGAGCAGAGCACAGGTACTACACCTCACATCTAGAGCAGAGCACACGTACTACACCTCGCATCTAGAGCAGAGCACATGTACTACACCTCGCATCTAGAGCAGAGCACATGTACTACACCTCGCATCTAGAGCAGAGCACACGTACTACACCTCGCATCTAGAGCAGAGCACGTGTACTACACCTCACATCTAGAGCAGAGCACACGTACTACACCTCGCATCTAGAACAGAGCACACGTACTACACCTCGCATCTAGAGCAGAGCACATGTACTACACCTCACATCTAGAGCAGAGCACATGTACTACACCTCACATCTAGAGCAGAGCACACGTACTACACCTCGCATCTAGAGCAGAGCACACGTACTACACCTCGCATCTAGAGCAGAGCACATGTACTACACCTCACATCTATAGAGCAGAGCACATGTACTACACCTCGCATCTAGAGCAGAGCACACGTACTACACCTCGCATCTAGAACAGAGCACACGTACTACACCTCGCATCTAGAGCAGAGCACATGTACTACACCTCGCATCTAGAGCAGAGCACATGTACTACACCTCGCATCTAGAGCAGAGCACATGTACTACACCTCGAATCTAGAGCAGAGCACACGTACTACACCTCGCATCTAGAGCAGAGCACACGTACTACACCTCGAATCTAGAGCAGAGCACACGTACTACACCTCACATCTAGAGCAGAGCACACGTACTACACCTCGCATCTAGAGCAGAGCACACGTACTACACCTCGCATCTAGAGCAGAGCACACGTACTACACCTCCCATCTAGAGCAGAGCACACGTACTACACCTCCCATCTAGAGCAGAGCACACGTACTACACCTCACATCTAGAGCAGAGCACACGTACTACACCTCACATCTAGAGCAGAGCACACGTACTACACCTCACATCTAGAGCAGAGCACATGTACTACACCACGAAACTAGAGCAGAGCACACGTACTACACCTCACATCTAGAGCAGAGCACATGTACTACACCTCGCATCTAGAGCAGAGCACACGTACTCCACCTCATCATGTTACATTCATCTTCTCTGTGTGTAATAATACTGGCCTACAGATGTATGTTCAACAGAGAAGAGAACACATGTCACAGTCATGTATGGAAAAAAAAAATTATTGTCAAATAAAATAACATTCAACACTCCCAGTAAAATTACAAATGTAACTAAGTGATGTTAAATATATAAAATTACAGGTAAATGCACAGTAAAGATGCTACTAACCAAACAATCTGGAGTTAACTGTCTGTGTTCGATACAAACACTGTGTTGCTTTCTGTACTGAGAAATGCACACAAACTTTTAAAAACGTTTTGGTGTTTGGAGCCTTAATAATTAAAAAGTGCATCTTGACAAATCATATTTTGTGTACTATGAAAACAGATGGTAACTTTGAGCATCTACTGTAATAATGTAACTTTCCAGTCTCTGAAATCATCTCATCACACAGATTACATTTCCTAAAAGCAAATAGCAGACGGTTTAATTCTAAGCCAGAGAAAATAAATACAAAATGTCATATAAATGGATTGATCATTTGTCAATGTTAGAATATATAGGATCCTGAGCTTCAGGGTCATCCGTGTTTGCACCGGATCTCTTCATATTCTGGAGAAGAAGTGAACAATAATAAGATCTGATGTTGAACATCCACATGATAAACAGCAGAGGAACTCACATCCAGTGTGTCGTATTCAGAACATCTGGACTTGGGCTCAAGGCTCATGTAAGCGTCCTCCGGAGACTCCAGCTGACGACACAATGATGAGAGAATTCATTCTCCCTCCAGAACTGACAGACACAGATGAGGAGATTTACTCACCGTCTTATTGTGTGCTGATCCTCCGTGCTGTCGCTCTTCTGATGGAGTCGCTCGTTTCCTGAGAGAGAAGAAGAAATCAACGTGAACACAAACTGACTCTGAATCTCTCTGACAGACCAGACACAGAGTCTCCTTCACCTTCTGATCAGCAGCCCGATGAAGACCAGCAGAATCACAGCCGTCAAGACAACAGCTGCAGTGATTCCTACTACGACCCCGATCAGAGATGAGCTGCTTTCTACAGCTGAGCAGACGAGAAGAACTGTTACTCTTTATATACAGACAATGAGCTCACGGAGATCCACAGAGATGATCCTCACCTTTAACAGAGACTGAAACAGAGACAGATGCTGATCTCTGAGATCCATATTGATTCTGAGCCTCACAATAGTAGCGTCCACTGTGACTGGAGTTAAAGCTGGAGATGATGAAACTCTGTCCAGATCCAACAGCTGAGCTTTGATTCTCTTTAAACCAGCTGAAGTTCAGAGCAGGAGGATTTGAGTCACTGTTACAGTTCAGAGTCACTGAATCTCCCTCCTTTATTTCAGCAGACGCACTGATGGACACCGAGACGCTCTTTGGAGGATCTGAAAAATATAAACATGACGTCTCACAGTGCATCTTCTGATCAGTCTGGACTGATTTGTGCTGATATGAAGATCAAGTCTGGACGTACATCTAACACTGAGAGTGAGGGCAGGAGACGGCAGACGTTTCTGATCTCTCACTGCACAGCTGTAGTTTCCCGTATCATCACCGCTGACCGACTCCAGCAACAGCTGATTCAAGACGCTCCATTCTGATAAACGCTTACCGTTTTTATACCAGGTAAAGTCTGATTTATCTGAGAGGTTACAGGTGGTTTTACAAAATAAAACGGGTGATTCTCCCTCAACGACCTCTTCAGGAATCTCCACTCTGAGCTCTGAAATCATGGAGAAAACATATTTATGTGTATGAAAGAACAGAGTCAAATCTGTAATATTAGTTTGACTCTACCAGTCACTTTGAGCTCAATCCCAGGATAACCCAGAAATCTTTCTTTTTCTACATTTGTCAGGATTTTGAGGCAGTACTGTCCTTCATCCTCATGTGTCACATTACTGAGACCGAGAAAGAAGAGTCCTTTATTCTGGAAGAACTGAACTCTGCCGCTGTAATCTGGATGATTCAACAGATTGATACTCGTGCTGGGAGTTGGGTTTACAGTCCAGAATGTCTCTGTCACCGTGAGATGATTTGGGTGTGTATAACTGCCTAGTAAATTTATTGTTGATCCCTTTAGAGCACAGTTCTTCATTTTTAAGTACTGAACATCCCATTTCTGGCTGCAGATCCCTGGGAAATATGAAACAGAAAAGAAAAACAATGAAATCCATCTCTTAAAATATATATTTGTTTTTATTTTCACTTTTGGTCTGTTTCTCTGATTGTTTGGGTTGCTTTTATATATTGTTTGTTAATGACAGAAAATTCTTTACACTTCAGTTTTACTTTCAATGTATTATATGCATCCAAACACAAAATAAAAGAAGGTCAGCATATAAATTGGGCTTTGTTGACATTTGACATGTTTTATAACGGTCTGATATGAAGCGCAATAACTTAAAATAAGATTTTGCATTAAACTCACCAGGAATCATAAGCAGAGAAATCAGAGAGAAAAGACAAATCATTCTGAAAAACATTAAAAACATATATAAGCCTGAAGTTTATGGTTTCAGACAAATACATAATCACTTTCATCATTTAGTGACATCAAAAAAACCAATCAATCAGTGATCAGTAAATAAATGTGAAATACAAGCAAACCAATATCACAAATAAAAAATAAAATGTATATATAATGTTAATGAATAAATTACTAAGGATACATCCAAAGTGTAAAACAAAATCTAGTCTAAACGGTGTAATCTATCTTCTATAATCTGAGTATAACATCTCTGAGCCTTGCACCTTACAAGAAAAAAACATGAGCAGACGAGCGCCTCAAACATTTATTTATGCTCATTGTCATCAAGTCTAAATCAGTCACGTAGTTAAATGTCACACACACTTTTATGCATTTAGCAGACGCTTTTATCCAAAGCTACTTACAGTGCATTCAGGCTATACATTTGTATTGTCAGTAAGTGTGTTCCCTGGGAATCGAACCCACAACCTTTGTGCTGCTAACGCAATGCTCTACCACTGAGCCACAGGAACACTGTGACGAGGTGGACACAACAGCAGACTACATCAGTGTGGACAGATAGCGACTGTGGTTTTACTGTGGTATTTACCTTATATGCGCAGCAGCAGAACTAAAGTACACTCGGTAAACTTCAACTTATAAGAAAACACTTCAGACGTATGGAAACGCTTATCTCTCAAAGTGCAGTCAATTCTGCTATTGTGTAAACAAGAACATCTTAATCACAAAAACAAGTATAATAACTGACTACTGACGTGAAAACTTGGGTAAAATAACTTTTGATTATATTATTTTCAAATAAATAATGGTAAGGAGTATGATAAAGGAATATACAATACAAATAATAATATAAATACACACTGCTGCTCAAAGGGAAAAATATGATTTATAAGATACAACTCATCAAACTGACTTTTGGGATATTGTGATACACCAACACAAACTCTGATGCATTTTATTATTATTTAGAGAGGTGTCCTACCTTTCCTCACTGTAACCTGCAGGGTTCATTTATTAAAAGGAGCTGATCCAGTAAAAGAATCCGGTAAAGACTGCTGTTCATTACGTTACCACATCACAGATCTGTTACCTTTTGCCATGAGAGAGATCCAGATGAAGGATTGAAGCAGAAAAGCTCGACACACCTTTAAGACATGAGATTTAACATGCAAAAACCTCCATGAAATACCGGATCTATCGGTCTTCACTGACAATTAATATGTATTCTGATGTCATTATTCCTTCAGCTTTTACAGAAACACATAATAAAAGCCTTATTCTTATCATTGCTTGACTTAAAAGTACCATAAATGACCAGAATGTTCCTTACTACAACACGTCTTGTGCTAAAATACAGTGCAGTCAGCAATCAAACATCTCAGTAATTTCAACTAAACAAGATTTTAAATTAAATTAAATGTATTACCATGATACTGTAGTCTTCCAATGATGAATATAAAACAGCTTGTAGAAGTAAAGACGACGACTGGTGAGACAAGATGGCCTGAGACCAAAAAAGCACGTCCTCTTCCCCTGTGAAACTACGCTGAGAACTTTATAACTGTGGAAAAAAACAGAACAAAAAAACGCTGACCGCACTTTAGATGGTGTCACAACTATGGGAAATGCTGTAGCTCTGAAGACGCCAAATAGCAGTATTAGTATAGCTCAAGCTTACCATGCATCCTCTCACATTGTCTTTGACAAGGACTGCAATATAACCTAAAATAGGTATACTTCATACGTTGGAAATGATAAAAGGCTGACAACAGTGGTGTAGTGGTCCCTGGAGAAGTGGGTATACTCTTAATTTATACCCCCAATTTTTTTAAAGCGGTCCAGCAAAGGATGAACACCATGGTTATAAACAGTGACATGTAAGACTAATTGTGCATATTTAGTTAACCCCAAAATGAGTAGTATTTCCACATCGTCACTTAACTTCTGCTGTCTGACTTCACAGAATGAGGATCATTATGAAATTAATATTAGCCACAGAAGACGTGTAGAATATTTAGTTCAATTTAATGAACAAAAATATATACATTTTACAACATATTCATGAAAACCACAGTTATATATACTCTTTTATCCAATGCAGGGTTTCTAAATAAGAGTTCACATTTTTGGTCCAAGGGACTTAACTTCAGGTACACTGTAAAAAAAAAACAGTTGGGCTACCTTAAAATTCAGTTAACCAGCTAAAGCAGATTTTTGAGTTTTCTCAATTTATTTTTTAGGAAATTTTTGGCCAAATGGTAGGCTGTTCGAAACACAGCTTCGGTTTCCTTCATGTAGGACTATTTTAGGTCATAGCCGCCACTGTATTCTCAATGACGGCTTCTTTCTGTTGTTCTGCCATCTTCACAGCTTGAGAGTGTGCCTTAGACAAAGCATGTTTCCTCACCTTATTTCTCAAGGCTGATAGACTTGTCTCTCTACTTCCCTGGACAGACGCCTGAATTTCAAAGTTCATCCATTCTCTTGAGAGAGATGCTCCTTGATGATCACAAATGAGTTCACACTGCTACAGACCAGACACTAAATTTATTTGTCATTGAATCTTTCATTCAAGACATTTGCTCAAAAATACTTAATAGTCCAGTAATAAATCAACTGAAGTCTTTATGAATGAGTCATTTAATTATTCATTAAAATCGATTTTTCAAATAATTTAAATGTAAAAAATTAAATAGGCTGCAGCAATTAACATTTTGTCAGAATTTTGTTATAGTAAATTACATGCTATGTTGTTTGTTCAGAATCGTGGGTGAATCGTAATTATTGTTTTTCTATGCGTGACTGACTTTTTCTCTCATGATATAGGCTACAATGACAGCAATATGGTAATTTCGAGGCTGAGCCCTAACATATGTTAACATAATTTACAAGGTCATGTTGTTAAAAAGTGCTCACCTTGGTTAACCTCTTCAGCTGAAGAGGCAGAATCTCTGTTGTTGGCACCCTCTCTCAGAGTGGACGAAGCCGGCGCGGGCGCGGGCGCGGGCGCGGGCACGGTCGCTTGACTCGCGTTAGCCGCGGTACTGTCTAACAGCACCGTTGTAGCATCGCTATCGTTAGCTGAGCTGCTGGCTAACAGCACCAATGTAGCATTGCAAGGTCGTTTGTTATTCTGAAAACACATTTTTGCTTGAGTAGTTCTCTTCATCTTTCTTATTAATTTCATTAATTGAAATGGCATTGAACATTGCTAAAAATGACAGGCAGCGAATCAAGTAATGTTAATGATTGACAGTGCTCTGATCCAATGGCGTTGGAGATTGGCAGATTATCGTGGCGTGGAGCGTTTGTTATCATATTTCAAGGGAAGCCGGCTCCTCGGGGGTGTTTTTAGGGAATATTTGCTTTTATTCACAATTTGATTGGGTTAACTACTCGTGCTGATCTTTCATGATTTTCGCTAATGCAGGACACTACTGAATGATACGCCGTATACCCTCCACTACACCACTGCCTGACATCGAAGGAGGAGCCTGAGCCATAAACAGCACAATATCTTCCACTGCAGGGGAATAAAGTACAAGAGTTGTCATTGGGGCAGAGCCTTTTCAAAAGCTGCATATGTGTGCCATATTTACCCATAACAGGGGGTATAACCTAAATGGTACATTTCAGTCATTTTTTACAAAGGACCGCCCCACTGACAGCTTTTGTAGTGTCACAATGTCATATTTTTGTGTCCCTGGAACAGAATTCAATTTAACAGATTATGAAAGATATGTGCTAATAACAACACTCTTGCTGTTTGTATGACTTGTATACTTGTGAAAGTAATGTTACTTGGTTGGTTCATAGACGGTTAACAGTGTTGCGGTCTCGTCTATGAGACTGTGTTCATATACTTTAGGGACAAATGTGACCCTGGAGCACAACACCAGTCTTAAGTCACTGAGGCCTATTTGTAGTAATAGCCAAAAATACATTGTATGGGTCAAAATTATAGATTTTTATTTTATGCCAAAAATCATTAGGGTATTAATTAATTAAAGATCATGCTCCATTGAGATATTTAGTAAATTTCCTACCGTAAATATATCAAAACTTAATTTTTGATCAGTAATATGCATTGCTACGAGCTTCATTTGGACAACTTTACAGGTCATTTTCACATTATTTGTATTTTTTTGCACCCTCATATTCCAGATTTACAAATAGTTGTATCTCGGCCAAATATTGTCCTAACAAACCATACATCCATGGAAAGATTATTTATTCGTCTTTAAGATGTACAAATCTCAATGTCGAAAAATTGACCCTTATAACTGGTTTTGTGCTCCAGGGTCACAAGTTAAATTTGACCCCCTCAAAAAAGTATTATTTTGTAATTCTAAAATGTAAAACGTATTATAATGTGTATATTAAAAAAAATCCAAAACCCTTTACGGTGTGTTGACACGTGCGTGCGCGTGTGCGTGTGTGCGCGCGAGTGCGTGTGCGTGTGTGTGAGAGCGAGTGTGCGTGTGTGCGCGCGAGTGCGAGTGTGCGTGTGTGCGCGCGCGCTACTCGGAAACTTCCGCAAACTCTCATCGAGTCCGTCAGGTCAGTCAGTCAGTCATCATGTCCAACAATAACGCTAGCAACAGCAGTGTGGCTGTGGCGCAGAAAACCGTCAAACAGCTCAGACTAGAGGTCAAAGTACGACGAATTACCGTAAGTATGACAGCAAACCTCAAAGAGTTTAGTATTCTCAGAGTTTATGGACGAGTTTAACCGGTTTGAGTCACTGCTAGTGCTAACGCTAACTGACTAAACATCTTTAACGCGTTTTAACTCATGTGTAGGTAAATAACGTTAGGTTTTTTGACGTCACGGCGTTTCCGAGATGTTTTTATGCGAGTTTTTCTTTTACTTTAGGCGTGAAGTTAAGACAACTGTTCGATGTGGTTTCTCTTGCTCATTAATAATGCAAATATATGCAAACGGTGGTGGTACTATGGTACAGTGATGCTATCAGATCGCAATACTATGGTACTTTATTGTATAGTATGTTACGTTTAAGAAAACAATTGTAAAACCTTGGTATGAGTCCAAACTAAACTTTGTTTTTGTGTGCATTACTTGTGGATGGTGACCCAAAAAACGTGTTTTTCAGCCTGAAGACCAAAATTTGAAAAGCATTGTTTTAAATACTGTGTAATAAATGTAACTATTAATGCAATGTTTGCCAATGTTATGTTGTCAAAGTAACCTAGTTTTCAGTTAGTTACTTTTTGCATCCTATAAATTCATCATGCCACTGTTTTCTGACAGAAACAGATTCACATTCGTTTAATGCTCAGAATCAATCAGAACTTCTAGAAGATCTTATTACATCCATAAATGTAGGACAGGGTACTAAGAGGTTAAAAAAACTTGATCACAGTACTTTAAGACAATTATCTAAAAGTTTTTTGAAATGTTATGTATAAATGTGCAAATTATGTGTTCATATTTCCAGAACAGAAACCTGAACATTAGATAAGGCAAGGTCCAGAATTATTGTTTTTAACCCCTCTATAAAAAAAACTTAAATATAGACAGGAAGAAACGGTTAAGCTTGCTCAGAGGCGTGTGCACTTTATGCATATTGTGATCTTAATTGTAATTTGTGTAGGTTTCTCAAGCTGCCACAGACCTGAAGAACTTCTGCGTGCAGAACGCCCATAAAGACCCGCTGCTGGTGGGCATGCTGTCCAGCGACAACCCCTTCCGCCCGCCCAAGTCCTGCGGCCTCCTCTGATCACACGCAGGTTACAGCAGCCTCCTGTGCTTCTGAAGCACGTGCACTCTAAACGTATCAGCCCATCAAAGATGTAGACGAGTTTGTTTCTTCATCAGATTTGGAGAAATGTAGCATTGCATCACTTGCTCAGCAATGGATGCTCTGCGGTGAATGGGTGCCGTCAGAATGAGAGTCCAAACAGCTGATAAAAAAATCACAATAATCCACACCACTCCAGTCCATCAGTTAATGTTTTTTGAAGCCGAAAGCTGCGTGTTTGTTAGAAACTAATCAATCATTACGACATTTTACCTTCAAACTATTGCAAAAATGTCCATAATATAGTTTCCTCCAGTGAAAAGGCGTCTTGCCTGAATCAGGAGAGAAATAAGTACCGTTTACAAGCAGTTCTAAATAAGTTGGTGTATTTTGATGTGAGAGGACAAGAGAGGAGGGACTGTTTTACTAGATCAGTGGTGTTCAAACCTGTCCTGCACAGTTTGTATGTCCCTTATCAGACACACCTGAGATTCAGCTCATCAGCTCGTTAGTAGAGACTGCAAGACCTGGGTGTGTCTGACAAACGAGACATACAAACTGTGCAGGACAGGTTTGAACACCACTGTACTAGATGAAGCTTCGTTATGGATTATGGCAGGGATAGACAACTTCATTCCTGGAGGGCCGGTGTCCTGCAGAGTTTAGCTCCAACCCTCATTAAACACACCTGCCTGTAACTTTCTGGTGATCTTCAAGATATTAGCTTCTTCAGGTGTTTATTATGGACTCATATTTTGCGGTAGTTTAAATTTAATCTCCTTATAGGTGGATTTGTTTCTTACGAACTGTGACGATGTCAAAATTAAATAAATGGAAATTAATTATTCATCTGTCTTACAGTTGTTGGTCATCATTCACATGTGAAATCACTCTGTGATCATTATCTACCAATCTCATAAATGTCAATATTCTTCTACATGATCTAGAGTCATGTTTACAATGATCGAATTAAGATGGTGACGTATTTAGCCCAGCCTTTTTCTTACCTTTATAAGACTGACGTGCATCACTTGCGCCAGGATGATGGCGGCAGCAGCCGGGAGGCATTGAGCATACCGGGCAGAGTTACTCTGTAAGACTTCCGTGGCGAGTTATTGTTTTATCCGCGGCAAAAGTGTGCATC
Source organism: Oxygymnocypris stewartii (assembly GCA_003573665.1). Classification (NCBI taxonomy): domain Eukaryota; kingdom Metazoa; phylum Chordata; class Actinopteri; order Cypriniformes; family Cyprinidae; genus Oxygymnocypris; species Oxygymnocypris stewartii. Next base: position 255,715 of record QVTF01000604.1, read on the forward strand.
GTCGGCGTTCTACTGTGATCGCTCTTCCCGGATAATGCAAAGGAAACTATCCTCGACAGTAGGTGACTAGCAGACCGTCGTTGAGACGCTGCAGGGAAACCCACGCGAGTTAATCGTTCCAAACCGGAACTGGATCAACGGAGTGGGAGTCTCCAGCCTTGTGTACCCGTGCCTAAGGAGTCCCGGAAAAAGTGTACCAGACTATTAAGGAGGGAGTCGTGAGTACCAGTAAGACTGCTGTAGATGACTGTTTGACTTGACTGTTGACGGTTTTGGGTAGAGGAATTTATTTTCTTCTTGTTAATATTTTGACTTTGAACTATTTTGATGTGAACTGTTCACTGTTTGAACTAATACTTGGGTTGTGGACTCTTTTTTCCATCCTTTCTCTGTGCCTATTTTTTTGGCTGGACAATTTTGAACTGATTTTGGTCTTTGCTTGTTTTTTGTTTTCTCTTTACTCAAAAGGCTTTATGGGAGACTTGAAGTTGATAATTTTGTGTAATATACATATTTGAATGCAATTCTTGTGTCGTGTTGTGTGGAAGGGGTTGTGTTTTCTATTGAACAGCGCGTATTATTGGTATATTGCATTGATTGCTGGTAAAGAAAATCCTCCTCTCATTAAGTTGTGGGTTTTGTGTAAGACTAATTTGACTACACAAGATCTTTGTACGTTTCCTTTTATTTACGACTCAAAATTAATGACAGAAACCCTGTCTGGCACCCTAGAAAACCAACGAAACTTAAACAAAGAGTATGGGAAACCGTTACATAAAAGTGGCACCCAAACAGGGACTCGAATATTAAACTTGTGAGAGGGAACTGGCACTCAAACTAATTCTCCCTTCGTCCTTCAAAAAGGACTAAAACGCAGCAACCACTTCTGCAAACAAACAAAATGGCTGCATTGCCGAACAAGTCTTGTCATGAAATGGAGGGGGATCAAAATCAAACCCCAACAGAGGTATTTCAAGAGGATCTTATGGATGTAATGCCTTTGGATCATGAGGGAACGCAATCCCTTCTTCCTAGTTTTCTGGAAGGATTTCAGGCTCCTTCATCTCGTTATACTCTGCTGGATATGGACTTAACAGGAAGTTTGGATTTTAGACCCCCAATATCACCCATATCATCTTCCTCTCAGCCCTTAATTGGAGTAACGGGATGCATGGACACTCTGACACTGCAGCAATGGAGTGAAATGACCAGAAAACAATACCAGAGCCTGCAAGACACTTTTTTCACTGAAATTGGTCAGTTGAAATATGCAGTGGATACTTTCACTTTAAATGCGGATACTGCATCGGTGAAACAAACAGCAGAAGTAAAACAGCTTATGAGTAATCAGTTTGAACACTTCAGAAAAGAGTTTAATAACATGCTGCATTGGCGACTAAAGAATCATCATACAGAGGTATTGAAGGATTTTAATGCTGTCATGGAACCAATGGCTAAGACTCTGAATCTCATTGAAAAGGCCACTGATCAATGTACTCATCAAATAAACACCTTTATTTCTCAGACGAGTTCAAATAGTAATTTACAGGATGAACTCCACCAGTGTACGCTACATTTTCATAAGTTATCTCTGGACCTGGGAGCTCTTAAGTCATCACAGATGAGTTCAGTAAAAGCAAATGCTTCTGTGCAAACAAGTATGTCTCCATCCTCTTCTACTGTGGTGGAAGCTCCAGTGGTAAATACCAGATTACAGCAATTCCATTCAACCTTCCAATATGGACCGGGGGATTCTGCGTTTAATTCCACAAATGAATCTGTTACCGCTGAAGGTAGGGGACGTTTTATGGGAAAACAGCCCATTAAAATCCAGTTTCCTTGCTTTGGACGATTAGACGACTGCGATGATCCTTTAAACTTTCTGGAGAAATGTTATGATTTTATGGCTCTCCACCCCCTTTCAGATGAAGAATTAATAGCAACACTCAGGAATGTGCTCCATGGAACCGCTAGAGACTGGTGGGATGTTGCTCGACTTGAAACAACCACTTGGCAGGAGTTTGAATCCAAGTTTCTTGCTGCTTTCTTATCAGAAGACTATGAGGATGAGTTAGCGGAGAGAGTAAGAACACGTGTACAGCAAGAAGGTGAGAGCATAAGAGATTTTGCTTACATGTACCGAGCTCTGTGTAAACGCTGGAAGCCACACATTGCAGAGGATGAAGTCATTAAGCTGATCTTGAAGAACATTAATCCTCAGATGGCAAGTCAACTTCGAAGTAATGGAGTTACTTCTGTTGACACTTTAGTCCGTCTTGGGCAACAGCTGGAAAAAGACAGGGAAAACCAGCTACAATATGAACAACGGAAAAAACCTTGGAAACTTAGAGTAACTAGTCCTGTTTTTGTTCAGGGCAATAACCCAGTAACGACTCCAGCACAGGACTCTAAAGCTCCCTTCTGTTGGCGGTGTAAGGGCCCTCATTCTCCGGCTTCTTGTCCTCAGAGTGGAAAGAACAAAAATTATAAAGGTCAGCAAAGTTCAAATCCTGTTAAAGGGAACCAGGGCAACCATCCTACTGTCAATGCAGTCACTCATATGGAGTCTGTATGCTCACCTCCTCATCCTTTGTATTCATCTCTACCATCGCAGTTGATCGTTCCTGTAAACATTGACTCTTGGCAAGGCCAGGCTTTGGTTGATACAGGATCCTCATATACACGGTTAAATGAGAAATTGTGGATAACCATGGGTTATCAGACTCAACAGCTTAGACCTTGGACTGAGGGTCCTATTTATCTTGCTGATGGAGGAGCCCGACAACCCTTAGGATGGGGTGAAGTACAATTAAAAGTGCAAACTTTAATTATCACTTCACCTGTGGTTGTCCTTGCCCCACAGATGCTTGCCTTTCCTGTTGTGTTGGGTTTAGACTATATTTTCTTCAGTGGGCTGCAAATGGACATCCGGAACAATGTCTACTGGTTTCAGCCCAATCAAACATATTGTTTTCTTAAAAATGATGCTCACTTCCATGATTGGGATAATTCTTCCCCTCTTGCTCTCTTTTCTGCTCTTCCCCCTGCTACATTAACTAAAGAATCAAACCATCTTCAGGTAGCATGCCAAAACACCTGCCTGGAAGAAGGAGGAAAAGAACATTTCCTAACACTACTCAAACAGAACGCTGGTGTTTGCACAGATGTTTTGGGCAAAACAAATGTTTTGACTCACCGAATTTATATTACTCAAGCTGTTCCTATAAAACAAAAGCCTTACCGTGTTTCTCCTACGAAACAGAAGATTATCCAACAGCTCATTGATGAGATGTTAGCTGCTGATGTTATAGAGCCTTCCTCATCAGCATGGGCCTCCCCGGTCGTACTGATCCCTAAGAAAACTGGTGGATACCGTTTCTGTGTGGACTATCGGAAGGTAAATTCAGTCTCTCAATCAGATGCCTATCCGCTTCCTACAATCCAAGAAATTCTTGAGTCTTTAAGTGGTGCTGTCGTTTTTTCCACCCTTGACCTGAACAGTGGATATTGGCAGGTTCGAATGGAAGAGGACAGTCAGGATAAAACTGCCTTCACATGCGGTCAGGGGCTATTTCATTTTAAGGTCATGGCTTTTGGCCTCAAAAATGCTCCAGCCACCTTTCAACGGTTGATGGAGAGAGTCCTGGGAGAGTTACAGGGAAAGAACTGTTTCGTCTATTTAGACGATATAATTATCTATTCTCCATCAATGGAACAGCACTTCCAGGACATCCAGGCTGTTTTGAATAAATTGAAAGAGGCTCACCTGACTGTTAACATGAAGAAAACGCATTTCTTTCGTACCTCTCTGAAGTTTCTCGGCCACATTGTGACTGCTACAGGAATCAAGGCAGATCCAGAAAAAACTAGAGCAGTCCAAGAATTTCCTGTGCCAAAGAACATCAAGGAAGTCCAGAGATTTTTAGGAATGGCTGGTTGGTATCATAGGTTTGTTCCACACTTTTCTCAAGTGGCTGAACCTCTTAATGCCTTAAAGAGAAAAGGTGCTAAATTCCTTTGGACTTCCCAATGTCAAGCTTCCTTTCAGGCTCTGAAACTGCTCCTTGTGTCTTCACCTGTGTTGGGACATCCTAATTTAAAATTGCCGTTCATCGTCTACACTGATGCCAGTGAGGTTGGCTTAGGAGCTGTCCTGGTGCAGCAAACAGGACTGGGCACCGAGGAGGTCTTGGCATTTGCCAGTCGTACCTTGAATCCGGCAGAAAGGAATTACACCACCACGGAGCAGGAATGTTTGGCAGTCGTATGGGCCCTCGAGAAATGGAGGTACTACTTGGATGGAAAATTCTTCACCGTCATTACTGATCACTCTTCCTTAATGTGGGTTTTTAAAACCCAGAAACCTAATACTCGTCTAATTCGGTGGGCCCTCAGACTCCAGGAATTCAACTTTACTGTGGAGTACAGGAAGGGGAAGTATAATACGGTTCCTGATGCTCTGTCCCGAGCCCCTGTGGACATTAATGAACATGGCCTCCTGACTTGCTCCACCGCTCTATCCCTGAAGTCAAAAGGGAACTCTGAGGCTATGGAAGATCTGCCAATCACCGACTATGACATCTGGAAAGCACAGCAGACAGATCCTGATATTCATCATCTGTATGAACAAATGGTAGAATCAGGAGAAATCCCTGTTAATTCTTCTGTAAAATTTTCCATATTAGAGGACAAGGTCTACAGAGTTGTCCAGTTTCCACACAAAATTGTGTACCAAGTATACATACCAAAAACTCTCCGATCTCAAATACTCCAGTCTCTTCACGAAGACCCTCTTGCTGGTCATCTTGGTAGATTCAAGACTTTCAAAAGATTGCAAGTTTTGGTATACTGGCCTAACTTGAACCAAGATGTCAAAGAGTTTGTACAAAACTGTCATATTTGTCAGCGTTACAAGCCTGAATGTCGTCGACTCCCCGGCCCTTTGCAGCAAACCATTGTACAACGACCGTGGGAAATGCTGGGAGTGGATTTGATGGGTCCATTTCCCCGGAGCTCATCTGGGAATGTATTCCTGCTAGTTTTTGTGGACTATTATTCTAGATGGGTGGAGCTCTTCAGCTTGCGCAAAGCCACATCTGAGACTGTCTCACAGATACTCATCAGAGAAGTTCTTACCCGATGGGGGGTCCCGGATTATATCTTGTCTGATCGGGGATCACAGTTTACCTCCTCTGTGTTCCAGGAACTCTGTAAGAATTGGAACATCATACACAAAATGACAACTGCATATCATCCGCAGACAAATCTCACTGAAAGGATTAACCGTACACTCAAAACAATGGTGGCCTCGTACGTCAGTGACAATCATAAACATTGGGACAAATTCCTACCAGAGTTCAGGTTTGCCCTTAATTCTGCCGTCCATGAGTCCACAGGAGTAACACCAGCAGAGTTAAACCTCAATCGCTCACTCAGAGGACCCCTAGATGTGCTGTTACAACCACGAGATGTTTCTCCTGAAGAGTCCTGCTATGACAAATTGAAAGAATTAAATCAAATGAAAGAGTACGTTGAGAAGAGACTATATACAGCTCGAAAACGTCAAAAACGCAACTATGACAAAAATCGGAGAGAAGTTGTGTTTGAGGAGAGGGACAGAGTCTGGATGCGCACTCACCCTTATTCCAAGGCAGAGAAGTTTTTTTCTGCCAAAATTGCTCCAAAATGGCAAGGGCCTTATAGGATAGTCCAAAGGTTGGGACCTTTGAACTATGAAATCGTCCTGGAGGACAATGGAGAGGATAAAAGAGTGGTACACGTTTCCAGGCTAAAACCCTGCTTTCCTTCTGCAAAGGAACTTGAAGCCCAACAACAACGTCAATTATTACATTGTTTTAATGAAGACAGTGATGAGGAAGAGTTTCTTGGATTTACTGAGGAAAACATGTGAATACATCTGATTTGACGCCTTTCCCCTAAAGGCCGGCTTTTCTTAAGGAGGGAGGAGTGTGACGATGTCAAAATTAAATAAATGGAAATTAATTATTCATCTGTCTTACAGTTGTTGGTCATCATTCACATGTGAAATCACTCTGTGATCATTATCTACCAATCTCATAAATGTCAATATTCTTCTACATGATCTAGAGTCATGTTTACAATGATCGAATTAAGATGGTGACGTATTTAGCCCAGCCTTTTTCTTACCTTTATAAGACTGACGTGCATCACTTGCGCCAGGATGATGGCGGCAGCAGCCGGGAGGCATTGAGCATACCGGGCAGAGTTACTCTGTAAGACTTCCGTGGCGAGTTATTGTTTTATCCGCGGCAAAAGTGTGCATCGTCGGCGTTCTACTGTGATCGCTCTTCCCGGATAATGCAAAGGAAACTATCCTCGACAGTAGGTGACTAGCAGACCGTCGTTGAGACGCTGCAGGGAAACCCACGCGAGTTAATCGTTCCAAAACCGGAACTGGATCAACGGAGTGGGAGTCTCCAGCCTTGTGTACCCGTGCCTAAGGAGTCCCGGAAAAAGTGTACCAGACTATTAAGGAGGGAGTCGTGAGTAGGGCTGTGACGATAACCGCATTACCGCTTCACCGCGGTAATGAGATGCAACCGCGGTGATGAGGTCATCACCGTCATCACCGCACTGTTTTTCGCGGGATCCGACCGCGGGAATAAAACACGGTAACGGTTGGTAACCCTGGTGTGATTTGAACGGGAGTGGACGGTATAACAATATCCCGTTTCCGACATCCTTTCAGAACAGCATATCTGTGTGTTTTTACTCCCTCTTATCGCTCACGCGCTGCACGCACGCACCAGTGCTTCTGTGTCATGTGTTTTATTGCGCACAGTGCGCAACATGTGCATAACGCCACCCTGACAGATCAGGCGATCTGCATGTGCATATAGGCGAACAAGGCAGTCGCCTCGGCAGCAACACAGTCAGGGGGGCAAAGGGACAGATATTTGTAGTTTATCTTTTGGGCATTCGTTATCACCGCTTAGTTATTCTACATCTAAATTAACTTTGCTTCATAGTAATGCCGCTCCCGCGCCGCACCCAACTGAGCGTCATCAATAGGCTACTCTACATACAAAACATTATAATGTTCATTCATAAATGTCATCAAATCGAATAAAACTATCCAGACATTAATTCCTTTTGCTGCTGGTGCTGTCTGATGAGTTGTAAAGCCAGACACGCGCTTCTGAAAGGTAAGATTATAGCCTAATGTATGTGAGAGAGAAAGCGCGGTGGAGATAACACAAGTGTAATATTATCTATTAAATAGGCTTACGTGCACCCAAAACCGTGTTTTGCTGTGTTTTAGACAAGTGGAATACTCAATATTTAGCGTTTATCATATACAGTGTTTAATTTGTGTAATAAAGCGGGGTAACCGATCCGGCATCAGAGGATGGAGAGGTAATGGATCATTCGCGCAATCACTCGGTTGACCCACTTAAGTGATTACCAGCGTGCATCAGTTGCTTTTATTGTGTGCATATACTCTAAAAATCAAGGTTATTTTATTAAAAAATTTTGTGTAATGTTTGGGAAGTTTTTGTGTAACCCATATCCTATATGACAGTCGCAGAGTCTGCGTTTGCTTTGAGTGCACGCAGATATTTTGCCTTCTCTTCGGGTGAGAGCAGTTCTCAGTGCCACTTACTTTTTTTTGTCAAATATAGGTTTTTCATGTAATCTATAAAACAGTAAACGATTTTATTTTATGCAAAGCAAACCAAGTCACCTAAACGAGCCGCATCAGGGTTTTTTTGCGACTATGAAAGTTTTATTTTTACTTCTAAAATGCTTGTTAAACGAATTTAAAAATAAAAAATGCTGTACACGTTTAAACAGTGAAATATGTTGTATTAAGAACTGTATTTGACAAAAATAAAGGCACTAAGACAATAAAAGAAGAATAAAAAACAATGACAAGCTCAAACAAAACGAAACCAACAGCGACTATATACAATAATCAAATTATTAATTTTCTAATCTCAGTATGCTTTAATTTTGTGTCGCTAGTGGTTTTCGTCAATACGTTTAAATTAAAATGTCTTTGGTCTGTGCTCTGGAAGTGTTCTGTTAATTCTGCTAAACTTTAATTACTACAACTCAAATTAAAACCGAAACTAACCTGTATAGGGTAGAAAACTCCACTAAATAAAAACTACACTAAAATTAACCAAATTGTAAAAAAAATAAAAACGAAACTTAAATTTTTAGCGAAAATTGAAAGCAATATTAAAATAAAAACGAATTAAAAAATGCAAAACTACAATAACCCTGACACACACGTATTTCTCTGGAGGAAGAGGATATGCTAAATGAGATGATCGGAGTTCGGAGGTGCTGATCTGGTCCGGGTTTGTTCAGATTAAGCCCTGACTGCTAATAGCACATGCCCGTGCTTGCTTTTATTTTAATGTAGTTGTTAATAAACAAATGATTCAATCTTTCACATGCATCTTTAAAATCGTATTTGAGTGAAGCGGGGGCGGGACGGCAGGGTTTTGCCTAAAGCCTTTTCCATGAGTGACAGAGCAGAATAAAGATGAAGTTTAGCTAAGTGTGGATTCTTCAACTGCGACTGCAAAATAGCCAGTTTACTGCGAAGAAACCCACGTCAGGCAAGTCTGACTCGGGACATTCTTCTCAGGGAAGTTAAATTGTTTGGTTTCATGAAAAAGAGATTTAATTTTACAATGTCTAAGCCAACGGTTTTGTTCATATTTTACATATAAATTTAAATGACAGATGTCTTTTTTTCTCTGCGACACTTTTCCGTGTTGACAGCAAAAGGTTAAACAAATTTAGTATTTTGACAAGAAGAATAAAAATAACAAACATGCTATTATTACATTTTTGTACAAACTGGCCTACATTATTATGATTTTTTTCTCTCTGCGACACTTATTATTACGTTGACAACAAAATGTAAAACTAATTTGATTCTGGACAAGACGAATAAAATAAATAACCTACAATAAAATACATTTTGTGCAGACTACATTTTTATTTGCCATCTCTCTCTCTTTCAGTAGAGGAAATGTAATTGTGAGATTCTGGAAAAGAGATATATTTCGCGGGAACCGTCGGGTCAGGAAGAAAAAGCCTCTTTTATTTTGCACTTTAAAAAGGTTGTTATTATAAATGTAGCCTAACGAATAGTAAAATAATATGAATTACATCCTAATTTGCTGTTACAACCTATCCGTTTCAACAAATACATTTTGCAACAAGTTGTGTTTGGACAAGTGCGTTTATATCCACGGAGTCTTACCCGAAAAACAATGTCTAAAGAAATAGGAATCGAAGTTTAGCACAAATCACCAGAACTAAGCATGGGGCATGTTGAGCTCGGCTTGTTGTTTCTGCAGCTTGCTCAGGTTGTTATTCTTTTAATAATTTGTACAAAGAATGGGTTACAAACGATGACAAAGACTGTTCCATAATTCCTATTAAACTCAGAAGATATTGAAAAAAAAAAAAAAAGTTATAGAGATTAATATTATTTTGTTATTATTGTTAATTTAATTTGCTGTTTTAAGAATAAAGATGACTTTATTATTATTCATTTCCATGTTCATTTACAAGCTGCATGCGTTCTTGATCAAGTCATTCAGGGCCCTATTTATGATAAAAGTTAATCAGCATGCATTGATTAATCTAGTTTAAAGCTATATGGGAACGAAAGTGTTTAACATTCAACCCGTTCTTTTTCATCAGTATTATTTGTGTCACCTTCTCTGGTTTAAGAAGCAGTCTTTTACTTTAGTTTGAAAACCAAATCCTCCAGTGTGTTGAGCTTAGTCCGGCTGCGTGCACCTTCGCGCTCGCGCTTGTGCAGTGAGTGTAGGCTCTACCCACAAAGCGCTCGTGCTAAAATTGCATCTCTTCACGTGATCAGTGAAATCTGACTCCTGCTACAATGTGCTGTGGCTCTGCAGCGCGCAGACGCTTTGGCGCAGCAGACCACGCACTTGCACAAGTGCGACCACGTCAATTTATTTTTTACTGGGGGGGGGGGGGGGTCGTGCGATTAACCGCCAAACCGCGATATTTGTTGCTGCTTCACCGCGGTAATGAAAAATCCAATACCGTCACAGCCCTAGTCGTGAGTACCAGTAAGACTGCTGTAGATGACTGTTTGACTTGACTGGTGACGGTTTTGGGTAGAGGAATTTATTTTCTTCTTGTTAATATTTTGACTTTGAACTATTTTGATGTGAACTGTTCACTGTTTGAACTAATACTTGGGTTGTGGACTCTTTTTTCCATCCTTTCTCTGTGCCTATTTTTTTGGCTGGACAATTTTGAACTGATTTTGGTCTTTGCTTGTTTTTTGTTTTCTCTTTACTCAAAAGGCTTTATGGGAGACTTGAAGTTGATAATTTTGTGTAATATACATATTTGAATGCAATTCTTGTGTCGTGTTGTGTGGAAGGGGTTGTGTTTTCTATTGAACAGCGCGTATTATTGGTATATTGCATTGATTGCTGGTAAAGAAAATCCTCCTCTCATTAAGTTGTGGGTTTTGTGTAAGACTAATTTGACTACACAAGATCTTTGTACGTTTCCTTTTATTTACGACTCAAAATTAATGACAGAAACCCTGTCTGGCACCCTAGAAAACCAACGAAACTTAAACAAAGAGTATGGGAAACCGTTACAGAACATGCGGTTTTTGACTTCACAAGACATTAATTAATGGACTGGAGCGGTGTGCATTATTGTGATGTGTTTATCAGCTGTTTGGACTCTAATTCTGACGGCACCCATTCACTGCAGAGCATCCACTGGTGAACAAGTGATGCAATGCTACTTTTCTCCAAATCCGTTCCCATGAACAAACTCATCTACACAACGGGTGGGTGTTCTCTGCACATTTCCAATGCTGGACTATTGCTTTAAATATGCTAATATCTATATTTTATCTGTTATTTCAGAGCTGATGACGTGCCTGCCTTTAAGTGTCTGTTTCTACTTTTACACTACATCATAAAGACCTCCTGGAGCACTACACACACACACACACACAAACACTACTTAGCATAGCACAAAAATAAATCTTTCCTCTGTTTGTTTTCTTCATCCTCATTCGTATCTGCACAGTTGCTGTCTATTATGAACTGTATTATGGGTAATAATATGCTGAAAGTACACTGTATGGTACAGTCAAACTGTAAAGCCCGTAACACTCCCCATGTTTTGAAAGCAATTTTATGCACCAAACACTACTTTATTTGCAATGTGTATTTTATAAAACAAAAAGACGTCTTTGAAGATTGAATGAAGGTGTCCCTGTGTTATGTAGGAATTAAACTATTAGAATATCTTTTACTAATTTATGGCCAGCAGCAGGATCTGGTTTGAAGATCATGTAAACATGCTTTGTGTCTTGATCTGATGCTCGTTAAGAGTCTCAGCTAATGATCTGATGAGTTGAATCAGGTGTGTCTGATGATCACATACTGAATGATCCTTCACACTTAAACCTTTTTTCTTGTTTCATTGACTTCTAAAATAAAGTGTTATTGATCCTATACCTGGTGTCTTTGGTTGAATGTCTTGATCTTAAGTCTGATACCTGAAGAGTGTTTTGTGTGTGACCTGGGCTCACAGCTGCTGGTAAATACTGATGAGATGATTGACCTGCAGATGAAGTGCTTGATTAAATGAGCTGAAGTCACTTGTGATCTCAGTCTGCTCCGTAACAGTCCATGTGAACTTGTTTTTGCTCTGGTAAGACATACTGTATAGAAATTAGATATTTAGGAGCTGAATTTATGTAGATATACATTTTTGGTACGTTACTTAATGTTGTAAATGTAAAAGTTATAAGCTAGTTTGTTTTGTTGCTGAAGAAACTGACCAGTTCTTTCACAAGTCAGATTTGTATACACTGAAAAAGAAGAGCTGTGTATTGTATTAGATGCCAGTGATTTTTAATGTCATGCTGCGGTCACAGTATCTCCAGCGTCTGGGCTCATGGCACACAAACGGGTTGCAAGATCTCCAACATCCCATGTGCGAGCTCCGGACTGCTCAGGTACTGATCTCACACACACACACACTCTCGCTCTCTGTGTCTCTCACACACACACACTCTCTCTCTCTCTGTGTTTCTGTCTCTCTCACACACACACACACACTCTCTCTGTGTGTCTCTGTCTCTCTCACACACACACTCTCTCTCTGTCTCTCTCTCTCACACACACTCTCTCTGTCTCTCTCTCACACACACACACACTCTCTCTCTCTCTCTCTGTGTGTCTCTGTCTCTCTCTCACACACACACACACACTCTCTCTCTGTGTCTCTGTCTCTCACACACACACTCTGTCTCTCTCACACACACACACACACTCTGTCTCACACACACACACACTCTCTGTGTCTCTCTCACACGCACACACACTCTCTCTCTGTGTCTCTCTCACACGCACACACACACACCGTCAGCAGGCGACGCACCGGCTGAGGTTGTGTTTCTGTGTCTCAGAGATGCTGAAGTCCATGTGTCCTGATGAAAGCACTCACAGCTGCTCACACTGGATCTCCAGAGAGGACTTCACCAGATCATTACAGGTGCACAAACCCCTGAGCCTCACCTGTCCACAACCCATCAGCATCTAAATATTTTACATTAAGCTATATCACTTTCATATGAGGTGCTTATATTATTCTCCGGTTCTCATTACTATACATCACACATACTGTCTTTACTGTATTTATTTTTCTAAATAAATATTCTTATAGAAATATTGTTTTTTATTATTAATACTTCATAATTAACATATTACATTGTAGACTATATATTATAATTTGAGACCTCCTGGGAAAGGAGAATGTACATCTCAAGGGGTTTGTTCCGGTGTATATAAATAGTCCTAATTATTTAATTGTCATGATTATATATATATATATATATATATATATATATATATATATATATATATATATATATATATATATATATATATATATATATATAATGAAACATCTGATCATATTTTATTAAATTATTGGAACCTCCTCACAGATACATCTCAAGGGGCATGTCACAAACAATATATAAATATTCTGGTTTAATATTTGTTGTGATTTTTTTTTTTTTTTTTAAATATGAATATTTTCGTATTATATTTTAAGACTTTAAGGCTTTATTCCAATATATACATACTATTTGTAATGAATATTGAATTCTATTACTTCTCTAATATATAAAAGCATGTCTGAGCGTGTTTTCTTTCACAGGAGCAGCTTGTAGAGAAGGACCTCCACATCTCCAGACTTCAAGATACTCTGACCTCTGAAAGAGAAAAGGTTCATCTCTCATTATATATTAATATTATGTCCAACTTATAACTGCTATAACAAGGTAAGGGGCAACACAAAATGTGTCTGTCTCTCAAAAACTATACAGTCGTATTGCCAAAGCAATCGCAGCTTGGCTACTTGCAAATAGTGCACATATTAATTAAAGAAAAAATAATAGTAGTAATAAAATATATAAAAGTATTTAAAAAATGAATGACTAGTGTAAGTATATGTTAGAATTAAAATAAATTACATGAATGCCTTAATGTGAGGCCAGGGGCTGCAGATCGCTCCAGACTGAGCGCCAGTTCATTATTTAGCATTATTTAACATTATTTAGATGTTAAATAATGTTGGGCTTAAGCAGCAGCCCTGTTTTACTCCATGCTCCTGGGAGAGATACCTTGTACGTTTGGTGTTGATTTTTATGCCACATTTACTTTCAGTGTACATTGATTTGATGAGGTCATAGGTTTTACCTCCTATTCCACTTTCAATAAGTTTGTAGAATAGTCCTTGGTGCCAAATTGAGTCAAATGCTTTTTTAAAGTCAATAAAGCATGCATATATTTTCCCTTTATCTTGATGAACGTGTTTTTCAATCAGAGTATGTAATGTATAGATGTGATCAGATGTACGGTAATTTGGTAAAAATCTGATTTGACTTCTGCTCAGTACATTGTGTGTGGTGATGAAGTCTAGTAGTCGAGCATTTATATGCTACAGAATAACTTTCCCAGGTTGCTGCTCACACAGATGCCTCTGTAGTTGTTTTTAAAGATTGGTGTTATCAAGCCTTGATTCCAGATGTCGGGGAAGTAACCTACACGCAGGATCACATTGAATAGTTTTAGAACGGCTAATTGGAGCTTGCTGCTTGTGTGTTTTATCATGTTTTAAGGCAGCTTCGGAACAAATGTACAGTAGCGATTAGTCTAAATCTGACTATTTTCTTGATAAAACTAAAGTAAATCTGACAAATCCTAGGAAGTTGTGGAAGAATATTAAATTCCTAACCGGTACCAAAACGCATACAGAGCTTCCCCCTTGTATATTGACAGACTCCACTAAAATTACAGATAAAAAGCAAATGCTTAATAGTTTTAACAGTCACTTTATTGCATCAGGGTCTTTACTTCCAATAAGTAATGATGTGATTTCTGATTTGGAATTTCTTGAGGCTGAGCGTAATTTATGGACGGGAGAGTTTGTTTTCCAACAAATTACTCTCTCTGATGTTTGTTCTGCTTTAAAAGAATTAAACGTGAGTAAATCGCCAGGTCCTGATCATATTGCTCCTCTGTTTTTAAAACTAGGGGCTGATTTTATTTCTCCTTCGTTGACATATCTTTTTAATCTCTCATTAATGACTAATACAATTCCTAGGATTTGGAAAAAAGCATTTGTTGTTCCTCTGTCAAAAGGGGGTGATCTTTCCTTAATGGATAATTACAGACCTATATCAAAGCTCTGTATTCTTTCAAAAATTCTGGAAACTTTAGTTAATAAACAGTTGACACAGTATTTAAATGATTATAACATCTTGTCTGGTTTCCGTAAAGGACACAGTACTACCACAGCCACATTAAAAGTTTTAAATGACATTGTGGAGTCCTTAGATAATAAACAACATTGTGCATGTCTTTTTATTGACTTATCAAAGGCCTTCGATACTGTGGATCACAATATATTATTAGATAGGCTTAGATGGGTAGGACTATCAGAACATGTTATTTTATGGTTCACTGCTTATTTAAAGGGTAGAACCAATGTGTTCAGGTGGAAGGTGTTTGGTCAGATCTTTTGAAGGTTGTCAAGGGAGTTCCACAAGGATCTGTGCTGGGACCATTATTATTCAGTATATATATAAATTGTCTTGATTTTAATATTGATAAAGCAAGGTTCCATTTGTACGCAGATGATACTATTGTATACTGTTCAGCTCCCTCTAAGCAACAATCAGTGACTGCATTACAGTCTGTTTTTGATATTATCCAAAACAGGTTTTGTGCTTTAAAGTTGGTTTTAAATGTTGAAAAAACGAAATGTATGCTATTTTCAAATTCTAGAACTTATTTAGAGAATTCTATTGTTCTTCAGACTTCTCAGGGGAGCCAAGTTACTTCAGTGTCAGAGTACAAATATCTGGGTATTATCATCGATAATAAATTACATTTTGGTTCACATATTAAGTATCTGAGTAAAAAATTAAAGAAGAATTTAGGGTTTTATTTTAGAAATAAATCTTGTTTCCCATTTAAAGTGAGGAAAAAATGAGTGTCTGCTACATTTCTACCGATTCTTGATTATGGGGATGTGGTTTACCAGCACGCCCCCTCTTATCTTCTTTCTTCTCTGGATGCTTTGTACCACGGTGCTCTGAGATTTATAACGGACTGTACATTTACAACACATCACTGTGAATTATATGAAAGAGTTGCATGGCCTCCTTTGAGAATCCGGAGAAAAATGCACTGGCATTTATTGATATATAAGGCAATTTTAGGTCATTTGCCAAATGTCTATGCTGTTTTATACAAAGAACTTTGTTTGGAAATCATTCATTGCGTTCTCAATCAAATTATAATCTCTGTGTGAGCTTTGTTAGAACTGAGTTTGGTAAAACCTCTTTTAAATAGAGCCGCTTCAGATTGGAACCTTCTCCAAAAGCAAATGAAGTTACAAAACTTGGTGTCTTATAATTATTTTAAGTCCTTATTATGTAATCTAGAGAGCAACTTAACGGTCTGTAATTGTTTTTAATTGGATATATGTTGGTTTGTAATGTTTGTTGTAACTATATTGTTTATTTGTATATGCAAACTCGGCTGCCTATCTTGGCCAGGACACTCCTGGAAAAGAGATTTTAATCTCAGTGAGTCTTTTCCTGGTTAAATAAAGGTATATATATATTTCATATCCCATCAGGTCCTGATGCTTTTTGGAGTTTTTTATCAGTTATTGTGAAATCTAATCTGTTTTGGTTCTTTAATTTTGTGAAATCTAGTTTTTCCCAGTTTGTGTGTTTGTACTTTGTTAAAGTGCGCGTGCGTGTGTGTGCGCGTGTGTGTGCAGTGCGCGCGGCTGCGGGGGCGTGGTCACCAGCAGGGGGCGGAGCTGAAGCGTCGAGAGCAGCAGATCCAGCGCATGAGAGAGAAACTGTCTCAGTTGTGACAGACACAAGCCCCGCGGCATCTGTGAGACTCCAGTGTGACTGATTCATTCACTACCTACCGCATCAGTGTTGCGCAGAAACTACTCGCTTGTAACGCAATTACTAAAATCGCATTGTAATCCGGTACTGATCAAATTAAATACATTACATATGAAAAGATTAGCGATTACAAAGAATCTCTCTCTCTTACACATGCATATTTAATTGATTTATTTCATAAATTACATTGACTGCTCTAAAATAAGAGAACCAATGTTTCAGGAATTTAGGACCCCTGTCTATTCAATAACTGTTTTATTTCCTATTTGGGTTTTTATGCATTTGTATTTATTTTAAGAAATGTTTCCCCAGAGATAAATAGATATGCAAAGATTTATTTTCAAAACCAGTATTATAGCTATAAAACTATTTTCGTGTGGTGATTTTCGATCCGTATTTAACCTCATCACAGTGAAAGAGGTGCATGCTGAAGTCTGATTTTATGGTGACTGTGCTTTAAAATGAATTAAATGATTATATTCTTAATTCAAGTGATGAAGGCTTTTTGAAAGTCTGACCGTAGTGTTCAGTAAGCTACTGTAGTAGTGTTAACCCTGCCTGCTTTAAATGATTGACCGATGAGAACATTATACATTTAGAAAAATAATCATATGTAATCAGTTACATGATTACTTATAGCTTTTTAAACTGTAACCGATTACCTTTCCAAAGTGTCCTTCCCAACACTGACCCCAATTCTGTCCTTTCTCCGTTCTGTATTGACATATTTGTAATTTATTTTAAATGAGAACTGTTACTATTCCTAGGTTTATAATATATACTATACACTAAATATTCCACTGTATTAGGACAGTTTCACTGTGCAATAACTGCATGATATTCCCTGTCAATAGCCATAGAGATAATAAATGTCCTGCCGAAGCGGACGGGACGGAGAGAGCCTGGCTTCAAGACTGCAAGGGCTGATGGGAGGTATGACAAACCCCTGAAGACTGTACCTATCAGAAACGTGTTGTATTACCAACACGGTGCACTGACGAATCATGCATGTGTTTGACTTTAGCACATTTAATGCAAACTGTGTGAAAAGAGAAATAATGACCCCAAAACCGAGTTGTCTCAAGCGCTTTGTGTCCCCCTGCAGGACAGAAGAAGCACTGCGGCTGCTGCTGGACCGAAGAGAAGCCGAGCTCCGAGAGGCCATGAAACTACGACACCGCCTCACCACACTACTGCACATGCTCAGAAATAACATGGAGCAGGTGAGAGCAACTGTGCGTTCACTGGAGAGACGTCCCAGTTTACACACACTAAATACTGGTATACATACTTCTAATGCATGACTTGTGCCTATTGGGGTGCATTATATATCCAAATCTTTTTACTTAGACACTGCGAGATGACAGCAATACAGAACTGGAAGAGACCGACGACAACGTGCTGGTCCAATCAGAGCGGTGCCTTGGTGATCATGTGACCGGAGGTGTGGTGCAGGAGTGGACGCAGGTCCAGAAAAGACTCCTGGAGCTCATGTCAGAGAGTAAGAACTGTGTGCTTTGAAACTGGCAGGTTGGAAGAGGCCGTACTGACGGACTCCTACGTGTGTGCTCAGGTCCTGTTGCTCAAGGAACAGACCAGGAGAAGCTGCTGGCTCATCTGGAGGAGGAGCTGGAGCAGAGCAGACAGCTGATCCGAGCGCAGCAGCAGTCACTGCAGGTCAGGCTCACCTCGGACCTTCTGTTCAGGACAGTAGCTGGAAGTGATCTCTCTCTCTCAGGACAGTGTGACTGCGCCCCTCCCCGCTGCGCTCATGGACTGCTACTATCTGGAGGAGTGGGAGCGGCTGCAGGACCACTGGGAGGAGTTTAACAGGCAGAGGCGGAGCTTCCAGCAAGAGAGGCAGGCCTTCACTGAAGCTGCTATCCGATTGGGTCACGAGGTGAGAAACTCGTGCTGATTTACGCATGTATGTTTATCTCTCTTGATTTGTCTTTTTTTTACATTTGTTTTTAAGATCTTTAATTATGCATTAAGTCAGTTTTTCTTACAGCGGTCCGGGCCTCGGCACACTTCCACGGGGGCCGCAGTAAAATTGCTCAAGTTATTTAAAATAAGATAATACGATCATTTTAATTCACCACCTCAAGGGTTTTTAAGTCCTTGAAAAACCTGGGTATATGAAGGTGTGATTTCTAGACCAGGAAAAGTCATGGGGATTAATTACAAATATTAAAATCATGGACATTTTTCTAATTACATCATTAAAGTAAAATATTGCATCAGATGGAAATTGATATTAGTGAGTAAAAAAACTAAAATTGTTTGGTAATTAAAATTGCAAATCCTAAAAAAATCTGGATTTGTGGAATTAAGTTATTTTAATTCAAAAATATTTTATTGTAAAATTCATATTTAAAATGACACTTCTAGTTTCTGTAAATGTAGTTTAGAAAATAAGCAGCTTTGTCATTATAGTAAAAGTCACGGTGGTGAGTTATTAAATAGCTTTTTGCAACAGTTCATAGTGGCCACCGAGGGTTTGTCAAGCATTAAAAAACACTAAGTACTGTATAAATAGTCCATCTTTCGTATGAGCTGCTTGATATCTTAATTTTCCTTTTAGTTTCCACAGAAAAAAAATAGAAGCATGTGGGTTGCATAAATAATAATGGCATTACTCCTGCATAATCCTAATTGTGCCCAGCAATGAATCTGCATGTGTGTGTTTCAGAGATGCGAGTTTGAGCGGCAGAAAGCGTCCCGTTTGAAGTCTGACTTCTTCAGTCTTTCTCCTGTCAAGAGAACCTCGCAGTGGAACAGGAGAGAAAGCACAGCGCTCGGCGACCTACGTACACACACACACACACACACACACAGAGATCATGTTTACAGAACTAATATCACACTAATACAGCTGTGCGTGTGTGTGCAGGTGCACCGGAGCAGCTCTCTCTGTCTCCATGTGCCACACCATCATCTGAGAGGTCAGAGGTCACGCTGGGGTCCCGTCTGAACATGGTCATGACCCCCAACACCCCTGAGCTGTACTCGGCTCTTACACTGCCCTACTGCAGGTCTAATGTCTGACACTGTTTCTCACACACCATCGTTTCGGTGCACAGCTGGACTCAACAGTGTTATTTTGTGTCTCAGGTCCGATCGGATCCTTCAGTCACCTGATGAACACGACACCGACTGGCGCTTTTAGTTTACACACTTCAGTTTCATGAGCTGATATAGTGTTTTTGATCCAATTAAATAAAGGTATGCCATATATAGAACTACCTTGTACTGTTTTCTATTTCTTACATATTAGCATCTCTCACAAATGCACACATCATATCAATAATGGCATGTATTATTTTTTACACTACAGCTGAGACCGGGGCTAGTTGTCACAGTGCCTATTTTTACAGTGCTGTACAGTATTTGACTTTGAAGTCCACAAATACTTATTTTTATGTTGGTTTCAATTTGTTGAAAATGTGCATCAGAAATGTAGCATTGCATCACTTGTTCACCAGTGAATGGGTGCCGTCAGAATGAGTCCAAACAGCTGATTAAAAACATCACAATAATCCATGCCACTCCATTAATTAATGTCTTGACGTCAAAAGCCTTGTGTTTGAACAAAATAAATAAAGAAATTTTAACATCAAACATCTCTTCTGGTCAAAATATGAGTCTATAATTCATTGCATTCATCCAGTCAACGGCACCCATTCACTGCAGAGGATCTACTGGTGAACAAGTGAGCTAATGCTACATTTCTCCATCTGTTTCCATGAATACACAAACCCATCTACACCTTGGATGGCCGGAGGATGACCACATTTGCAGCAAATGTTCATATTCGATTGAACTTACTTTAACATAAGAATATTAATTACACTATAATATTATTTGCTATAACATGGAATAGCTAAAAGGCTCAAGACCACAACTAAAGCAAACACTGACCACAATTATGGCATCGTGTGTTTGTTTTTCAGTTGATTTCATCCAAGTCTGTGGCTGAAGTCAAATGAAGTTCTTGTGTTTCTCTTTTCTTCAGTGATGTTGATTGTTAACAGCAGGTATTCATCACTAATGCACAATCATCATTTAATTAGTCACTTAATTCTATCATACCTTTAATTGGGATTTGACTTGAGACTTGTTTGTGACTTGAAATAAATGACTTGGTTTCTCCTCTGGTGAAATCAGCTGCTGAGTTCATGGGTGGAATAAACACATGACAGGCTGTGTGTGTGTGTGTGTGTGTGTGTGTGTGTCCACTGCTCCAGGTGTGTGTGTGTGTGTGTCCACTGCTCCAGGTGTGTGTGTGTGTGTGTCCACTGCTCCAGGTGTGTGTATGTGTGTGTGTGTGAGTGAGTGTGTCCACTGCTCCAGGTGTGTGTGTGTGTATGTGTGTGTGAGTGAGTGTGTCCACTGCTCCAGGTGTGTGTGTGTGTGTGTGTGTGTGAGTGAGTGTGTGTGTCCACTACTCCAGGTGTGTTGTGTGTGTGAGTGTGTTAACTGCTACAGGTGTGTGTGTGTACTTTGGAGGGATCAAATGCAGAGCACGAATTGCGAGTATGGGTTACCCTACATGGCCGTATTTCACGTCACTTTCACATATTGTTAATATCGCAATTTTTGCCAGTTTTACGGATCCTCTTTTAACTTTTAACAATATTTCATAATTCAAAAACTCCAATCAGTGTCAATAAAGAGCGGACTCGTAGTGACAACTTACCCCATATGGTGTAACACGAGCAACTCCAGTGCACAGTTTAAAGGTAGGCTATTCTTGAATTCAATCTCATCTACCAATCGTTTTTGTTTCAGAGGACACTTGGCAAACTCTTCGTGTCCTAATTGGTCTCCAGCCGTGACGTCTGCCCTTTAAACCCCACGCGTGCTGCGCGCGTGCTCCACGTCCTGTCGCGAATGCCATGGCATTGTCTGTTCTCCACTACATCTTATCGGCGCATGGATCGATGGAGAGAAATCACAGCTTTCAGCTCTGGAAGGATTACATGGGTCTGGCGGACCTGATCCGAACCATGCAGGGGCGAGCAGAGAAGCCAGCCGCGGCTGATGACCCAGCCTCCGCCCCCGCGCTCCCGGAGTCTCCAGGCGGCCCGACGCGAGCGCACGGCACGGAGAAAAGAGACCCGGAACGCGGCAAGAGCGCGAGCAGCAGCCCACCCGAGAATAAGTTCTGCAGCTTCTGCAAACACAACGGAGAGAGCGAAGCCGTGTTCACCTCACACTACTTGAAAGACCGCGCCGGAGCCGTGATGTGCCCGTACTTGAGCCAGTACGTGTGTCCCCTGTGCGGAGCCACCGGAGCCAAAGCGCACACCAAGAGATTCTGCCCGCTGGTGGACACAACCTACAGCTCGGTGTACGCCAAATCACCACGGTGAACCGGACGTGTCGGTGTACGCCAAATCAACACGGTGAACCGGACGTGTCGGTGTACGCGAAGGACATTTTAACGAGTTTTAATATTCAAGTTTTACACTTTGATGGTTCGATCTATATGGCTTGTGTGTAAGTTTGCATGCATGTGTGCTTTTAGTGTGTTGCACGGTTTTGGTCTTCCTCTTGTGTGCAGTGGTGGTGTTTCTTTTTATAGTTTTGTCTTTGAACAAACTTGTACACAAGCCAATAGGCTCGCTACAGGTGCAACCGCGTGAAAACTGTTTAATTTTATACAAAAAAGTATTTTGTGATAACTCTGTGGAGAAATGTGTATATAAACCCTTTTAAACCTACTTAGGTGTTTTCTCTGTAAAGCCGCCTATATTTTGCCTTCATATTTAACCTTAATCTTTGGTTTTTACTTCATTTTTGGAGGTTCTGTTCATGTGGAATCAAGAAGTTCGTGTACATTTGTTTAAAATGTAAGATGGTTTACTTTAAGACAAAAGTAAATGAACTATATAAAAAAAGTTCAGTCAACTTTTAAAAAACAGGTGGATGCATATCACAGCACTTCGGCTGAAATTGGTTCAGTTTGACTATTTTTGACGGCTAGTGTTACTAAACATGATCTCACAGAATCAAACGCACACCACAACAACCAGAAAGAGAGGTTTTATTTATGCAGAATGTGTTTTGAACAGGAATTTGGACATTTATGGATGGAAATTTGGAGAGCGGGTGCTAAGGTCACGACCCTTAAGTCTAGGGGTCACACCCTGTGATTGACAGAATTACAATGTTTACTACTTTGCTTGAACCTCTTCAGAAATGTGCTTACTTAAACGGAGTAAGCCGTACTCTAGACACACTTCAAACAAGCGTAACTGAACCGTTGTGAACAAGTGCCTGCTATCTGAACTCGTCAGTGCAAATTATTCCGTGTTCTTGGTCTACTTTTCTTCCTGTCCACTATATCATTAATATACGTTCAGAATCTGTGTGCATTCTGCCTATATTTCTGCGTGTGGAGCGGAGGTTTTTGCCCAAAGCCGATCTTCCTGCGCGCGTCCATCAATAACTGACTGCAAGAAAACATCAGAATTATGCTTTATGGCCAAAACTGTTCTTTATGGTTTTATTTAATAATAAACATAATGGTGTAAACAAAATCAGAATTGTGTTTGGGTGCTCAAAACAAATCCTGACTTACTTGAGAGAGGCAATATCTCTGGTCAGGCCGCATACAAGCTCTGTGGCATCTTCCAGATCACAGGGGGCTTCTGGGATGGGGAGATCCTCCAAACTGAGCAAAATGTAAACAATGGAAATGGACTCAAACACCTTGCGCTGTGTGTTAATGCTGTAGACAGTCACGTCTGAAATGCAGCTTCTAGAAACCCAAACCGAGCTCCAGTAGCAGTGAGAGTCAGTGGTTGTGACTCGTCTCACCTCAGAGAGATGTTGTTGAGCTGGGAATCTGTCAGCGAGTGCATGGATAAAGGGCTGGATGGATCCGGTTCAGCGGCAGGACTCCGACGAGGCTCGTGAGCATCACACGGTAATCTTACACGCTCTGTAAACGACTGAGGATACAACGCAGTTTGAGTCACTTAATGCTGACGTTAAAAGACATGTGAGAGTTATGGATGCCAAAACATACACTACTTACTGTAAACTTAAAGCTAAAACCAAATTAAAAATACCAACACTAAACAAAAGTTATTAAATGTACTACATTTTTTAAGGTGTTTGCAATCAATTTATTTTAGCTACATTTAAATCAACAAATTTAGTTGTCTAACTTTCAACTTTTTTCAAGCTAAAATAAATTGTTTGCATCCACTTACCTTAAAAAGGTATCATTTTTTTCAGTGAAGTGGTTTTGATATTTCAAAGGAATATTATATTTATAATGATGAAACATGTTTGATGACAACCAACACTGATTTCTGAGTCAACTAATGCCTCATATTATGGCCTTTTTCTCACCCAAAGCTATCTTATAGAAGTCGTATAGAATAGTTTTATGGTGCTTTTATGACTTTTCTAGATCTTAGAAGTACTTCAGAGCACTTTCTGCAGTATCTTCTTGAACTATGGCTTTGGTGTGTCCAAACCTGATCCTGGAGACGGCATCCTTCAGAGTTTAGCTCCAGCACACGTACATGGACGTCTCTAGTGAGTCTGAGGCGCTCGATGAACTGGTTCAGGTGTGTTTATTTAGGGCTGGAGCTAAACTCTGCAGGACAGTGGCCCTCCAGGAGCAGGCTTGGACACCTCTGCTTTAAGTGTACTTTCTTAAAAAGATGAACTCACTTGCACGTCTTCACGATCACCACCCGGTGGAGCTGCAGACACACTCGACACGCTGCTGTTCTCCCAGTCTGCCTTGTTCTCATCTGTGACGGTGGCAGGAGCCGGAGTGAAGTCTGAAGACTCGGGCTTATCTTCTGTCTCGTGGATTACAGGAGGTGCACTGAGGGTCTCCATGAGCTCCACACACTGTTCACTGGCGTGGTCACTGGTAGAGGCGTTCATATCACCATCACACGGACTGCACTGCTCAATCCCATCACCTGCTACGAGTTCTTCCCCAAACTGGTTAGAAGCGGATGCATTAGCCTCTTTGGGAACTTCAAGTGAACCGGCTATCACGACCTCTTCATGAGCTGAAACTTCAGTTGAGTCCTTGCAAACTTCAGCACCACTCTCAGCTGTGACCTTGTTGCTATCTTCTCTAATGTTGCTTTCAGTAGCACTCTGCTCCATGCATGCACTTTCATTGTGCTCGAGAAGGTTTAGATCATCAGCATGGGATGGGATTGCATTCTCAGTAACAGGCTCGCTTGACACGCATTTCACCAGTATCTGAACTTCATCATCAGACCTCTTCTGTTCCTCTTCCACAGGTATATCCTCCATTGGGCAAGGGGTTGAGAAAGAGGGCACCGAAACCTGTGACTCGATAACTCCCTCTTCTTCAACAGAAATCGAGATATCGACTGGCTCTTCTTTGGTAACCCGCCCCGCCTCGTTCTCCTGGCTTCCTTCAAACACATTCCCTGCCGTCGGCTGTCCCTTGAGCATCTTCTTCAGTCTGCACATCCCCATCCTCTTTCTTATTTTCCTCTTTACTAGAGGATCTGCAGAGCCTGCGTCTTCATGAATCTGAATCTGGACAGCCGAGGTCTCCGCTATGATGTCTGAAGACCCTGATTGTTCATCCATCTTGGGTTCAGTGGCTGTATTCTCCTCGGTTTGATGCTCATCTGATGGTAATACAGAGCCTGGGACCGTCTGAGAGTCACGATTTGAATTTCTTGTGACTTCACTCTCTTCGTCGTCTAGCTCTATGTTGGGCTGATCTACATTAATAGCTTCTGTGTTGTCGAGTTCTGGGGTTTGTAGTGTGACCGCTGCAGTTTGTTTAATCTCATGAGAGACCTCAGGTGGATTTCCAAGCTCAGTATTATCACCGTGGCTTGTTTTCTCTTCCAAGGAACAGCACGGATCTACAGGGAACTGTGTTGTCTGAGTAGTGCTCTCTCCAGCCTGATGTCCATCCAGCTTGTCTGAACACAATGCATTGTGGGAATTGTTGTTTTCTGACTCCGGTGTCAGAGTCTAGACATTAAGGTAAAGAGTTAGGTGATTCAATTTCTTCAAAATGTTATGTCATAGCATGTAATCAAGAGAAAAGTCACCTGATTTTCATCTTCAGACTGGTTTGTTTCTTCAGTGCTTTTCTGTTGTTTTGCTCTGGGTTTTGTCCTCTTGGGGGGTTTGAACTCTGAAAAAAATTGTTATGGGATCAGCATGTTTACTGAAAAATTTAATATGTAATTTATTTATTTAGTCATTTAGCAGACAATATGAAATAAAGCTCTAATCAAGCATGACTGATAATTAGCCTATGTTTACATACAATGTACCTGTCTTCGATTTTCTTTTGGCCATTGTCTTGTTTTAGTCCAGATTCAACTAAATTAATAATAGTTCAAACATGTTAATGACACACTTGATACTTTTAATTTGCATACTGTAGATTGTTTGCTTAAATGTATTAATGAATGTATCCTCTAACCCAATTTAGTCAAATAAATTCGTATAACCAATTATAAATCACTTAACATATCAAATAAACCGTTGTAAATAGCACATAATTAATCTGACACTGTCAAGTCAAATAAGCGCGCGAAAGATTCGTGACGCTATTCGTGATGTCATATTTAGTAAACAATTTCTGCACATTTTCTCGACGAAAAAAAACAGTCACACGAAAAAATCATAATAAAGTGTAAAATATGATTTAAAATCTCAATACATCGTCACGCTGGCGGTTGAACTACAGGTCCAGGGCTGTGGTGGGGAGGGGCGTTCCCGCGTGCCGTAAAGCGCGCCTCTGTCGTTGCTATGGGAAACCTGTCGAAAAGCAGGAAGTGCTGGAGCTACATTGACAGCAGTGCAGATTTGTGTTTATCTCTGTGTTTATGAAACTCTGGTGCAAAGACTTTATGACAGGTTGCTTGTTCTTGTTCTAGGGACAGATATTGACCACGTACACGGAGGAACATATAATCAAGGTATCGCGTTCACATTATGAGTACATAGAGTCTGATGTGAGAATTAACGTTAGCCTCCTCGCTCGCAGAGACTTTGACTAAGTTGTTTACTTTATGATTTATATTGTGAATGATCTGATATGTATTGTGTGGCTTCGTTGCGCTTTACCACCAACAGTTGTGGTGCAAAATTAGCCAAAGGTGTGCTTTGGAGGAACCTGTTTAACCTGTAAACACTAACTTAGCAGGTTAAATACTGTTGAAACATCCGCTATTGAGCTTAAGTTAGTCGGTTAATGTAAGCTGATGGAGCTCTGGGAGGAATATTAAACTGTTAAATATGTATACTTGGGACGTTGATTAAGTCTATGCATTGATTATGGTAATGGTGACGTCATGAGCACGTAATGATCTAGGAATGCGTCATGACGTCACTCTCGTTCTGCCGTGGTTGGTTGTGCTGTCATTGAAAGGCTGATGCAGTGGCTGCTTTGTAGTGTTATTAATCAATCATTATTTTTCTGACTCCAGGTTTGAAGGTCCTGTGGAGAAAATGAGTCGAAGCCGGAACCCTCCGCAGAAGGGCCAGGGGGCCGCCAGGGCCAAACAGGTACTAAACCAGAAGAGAGTCGGGGCTGTGTCCAGAATCAGAGGAAAAAACAAAACAAATCACCCTATTTATTTTCTCAATGCATGTTATAGATCATAGTGTGAACTGTTCGTCTTTGCATGTTTATGTTTTCTTTGCATGTTTAAAGATAAAACAATTGAAAGGAATATTATTAAAACATTTACTGACCTATAGGTAGGTGCGTAAAATGCTTTTGAATTTGTAATAATGTTCAAACAAGCTATAAATATATAGACATATTTGCATATATAGACAAAGAATGACACACAACAAAATGTAAAACTTTATTTAAAATGAAATGAAAAAATAATTCTGAATATTGATTAAAAGCTAAACCGGTATCTCGGTGATACAGTAATAACCCCGGCTCTCCCTCCTCGTGTGATCAGATGGGACTGCTGCTGGATTTGGCTCCTGACGACGGCGGCCTGGATGACTCTGGAGGAAATGATGAGGAGCTGGAGGCGGAGCTTCTGGCATTGATGGGAGGAGGAGGGAGGAGCGGAGCAGCGGGCAAGAGACCTGGAGGAAAAGGTGACGATGTTATATGCCGTCTACCTGCAGCAAGCCAAACCTTGATCATTGGCATTTTTCCTGATCTTTCTGTCTCTTTTGCCTCATGTAGGTCCGGTGCCCATGGAGGACATTGAGCGGATGGCAGCACTTTGTATGAAAGACCTGGACGAGGACGGAGAGGATGATGGGGATTTGGAGAACGACGCTGATCTCTTGGTAGGACAAAAACCTTCTTGTCTTTACATCACCACAGGTGGCTCATCAGACGCGATCTTTCTCTCAGGAACAGGTTTTGATTGAAGTTTTTACGTGTTTCAGGCCGAGTTGAATGAGGTGCTGGAAGACGATGTGGAGCAAGTGGCCAGAAAACCTCCTCCGTCACCAGTGCCTCCTCAACGCTCGAATGCAGCACCCGCATCCCAGAATGCACCTGGCAGCATGGAGGCTCGCCTGCAAGAGCGCTTGGACATGTACCAGACGGCCATTACCAACGCCAAGGCCGCGGGGGAGACCAGCAAAGCACGGCGATACGACCGCGGACTGAAGGTGGGACTTTCCACCCACATTGACTTTCTGATGGCCGATGATGATAGTGTCTTAGAGCAGAGGTCTTCAGCCCTGTTCCTGGTGACCCTCTGTCCTGCAGAGTTTAGAAGCAGCCCCAATCAAACACACCAGAATTAGCTAATCAAGCTCCTCAAGACTGCTTGAAGAGACACAGGCAGGTGTGCTGACGCAGGGGGAATAAACTTTGCAGGAGCAGGGCTGAAGACCTCTGTCTTAGAAAGCAGGGTGGCCAATGTAAAGGTGATGCATAACAAGTACTGCAATTCTTTTGACAATATTTATGAAAAATACTTAGAAATTATTTGAAAACGTATCAATTTGAAGAAGAAAAAAACATTGAATGTGATTTAAAAAAATCTGTCAAATAAATAACTGATACTATATTTTGTATAGTATATTTGTCTGAGGCTTTCCGAGCGGTTAGTAACACCTTCTCTGTTTTTAGACTCTGCAGTCGATGCTGACGTCAGTTAAAAAAGGGAAGCCCATCAATGAAGATGAGATTCCTCCTCCTGTGGCCACCGGTGGAAACCCCTCCGCTGCTGCTCCGCCGGCCGAGCCAATCACAGAGCAAGAAAAACCTGCTCCAGCAAACACGCCACCGCAGACGGCCAACGTCAAGCCAGTCGCTCCATCCAAACCTCAGCTGCTGCAGCCTCCGTCACAGAGAGTGATGGCCATGACACCCGATACACCAGCCATATCACCCCTCACGCCCAGCCAGCCCAACGCTCAGCACTCAGGTGCACACACGCACACATACACTCACACGCACTCACGCACACGCACGCACACACTCACACACGCGCACACACACACGCACTCACGCACACACGCACGTACACACGCACGCACACACGCACGCACACTCTAACACATGCGCACTCACGCACGCACACGTGCACACACACACACACACACACACTCTCTCACACACTCTCACACACACGCACGCACGCACGCACGCGCACACACACTCTTACACACGCGCGCACACACACTCTCTCACACACTCTCACACACCTTCACACACACACACACGCAGACGTGCACACACTCACACACACACACACTCACACTCTCACACACACACACACACACACACACCTCACACACACACACACACACAACACACTCTCACACATGCACACACACACTCTTACACACGCGCGCGCGCACACACTATCTCACACTCTCACACACCTTCACACACACACACACGCACACACACACACACTCTCACACACAGACACACACACGCACACTCTCACACACACACACACACACACGCACACTCTCACACACGCACACTCTCACACACGCACACTCTCACACACATACACACTCTCACACACACACTCTCACACACAGACACACACACGCACACTCTCACACACGCACACTCTCACACACGCACACTCTCACACACACACACACTCTCACACACACACACACACACACACTCTCACACACACTCTTACACACGCGCGCACACACACTCTTACACACGCGCGCACACACACTCTCTCACACTCTCACACACCCTCACACACACATGCACACACACACACTCTCACACACAGGCACACACACACGCACACTCTCACACACACACACACACACGCACACTCTCACACACGCACACACACACACTCTCACACACACGCACACACACACGCACACACACTCTGACGTTCTCATTAAGTGTCACTGTGAAGCTGTTACCGTACACGTTGTCATGCGTGTCTGTGTGTTTCAGAGCTCAAAGCGAGTATATTAAGCAGACAGCGAGAGTATAAGCTGGCAGCATTAAAGGCCAAGCAGAGCGGAAACACTGAACAAGCCAAGCAACTCTACCAAGTGTCCAAGGTGAACGAGTTTCGCTAGTTCATGATCATCACGTCTAGTTTGGGTCACACAGTCACACATATACACTCATTTCTTTGGTGCCCTACGCATTTTATTTATGTGCAGTAACAGCCAAAATATGGGGTCTGTACTATTATTTATTTTGAAAGATATTAATACTTCTATTCAGCAAGAATGCATTAAATTGATCAAAATAAACAGTAAAGACCAGGGCTATTACAGATAATCTGGATATTATTAATAAACACAGTTTTTGAAGAATTAGAAGAAAAAAAACATAATTTTTTTGTTACTAGAAAAAAAATTATGTTTAGTGAGATAAAATATAAAAAAGGTATTGTACATTAAGCGATTTGCCTAGGCAAGATTTCTCATTTTCATTTTATTTATCTTGATATACTAAAAATTAATAACATCTATAGAGACATATTTAAAAAAAATAACTGATCAAACTAATAAAAACAGACAACAAAATTACTAAAACTTTAACAAAAATGAAAACTATTTCAAAATATTACAAATAAACTTGACGATACTAAAATAACACGGATAAATACATTTATAATGTTACCAAAAAAAATTCTGTTTTAAATAAATGCTGTTATTTTGAACTTTATGGTTATCAAATAAACCTGAAAAGAATCTATCAGTTTTTCACAGAGATATGAAGCACCTCAACTGATTTCATCAATGATAATAATAATAAACATTTATTGAGCAGTAAATCAGTATATTAGTATGATTTCTGAAGATCATGTGACACTGAAGACTGGAGTAATGATGCTGAAAATACAGTTTTAATCACAGAAATAAATCATATTTTAAAATACCTTCACATAGAAACCAGAACAGACTTACTTGAAAAACATTTTCAAACGTGTGATCAGAAGTGTGTGTGTGATATTATGGATTATAGATTTATCTGACTACACAGTACTAGTAACCAACAGTTAACCGCTGTGAACATGAACTTCCCCTTGCTCTCGTCTCTCCGGTTCTTCAGAGATTAGACTCCGTGGTGGAGAGTGTGGACCGAGGGCAGTTTGTGGACCTCAGCTCACTGCCGCCCCCTCCTGGTACAGCTTTCCCTCACAGATCTCCACTCACCTCTGTTACAGTCACCTCCGTTCAGTCTGAGCTTGATGAAAGTGTCTGTCTTTCAGGAGAGGCTGAAGTGCCACGCTCTAACCCTCCCCAGCTGTCCTCTAAACCAGCCGCCCCTCCTGCTGCCCCAGACACAGGTGAGAGTGTGTGCGTGTTAATGTGACGTCCCACACACACATCAGACACAGACATCCGATATACATGTGTGTGTTTCAGCTCTCTCTGCTCCCCGGAGCGTCACCGAGGCCTTACAGCAGCGCATGGACAAATACAGAGAAGCGGAAGAGAGCGCCAAGAACAAAGGAGACGACCGCAAAGCACGCATGCACCTGCGAATAGTCAAGGTAACACACGCCGAGACTCACTTAAATAAAATCAGGTGCTGTTTCATTAACCTCTCATGTGTGTGTGTGTGTCTGTGTGTGTGTGTGTGTGTGTGTGTGTGTCTGTCTGTGTCTGTCTGTGTGTGTCTGTGTGTCTGTCTGTGTGTCTGTCTGTGTGTCTGTCTGTGTGTGTCTGTCTGTGTGTGTGTCTGTGTGTGTGTGTGTGTGTGTGTGTGTGTGTGTCTGTCTGTGTGTCTGTCTGTGTGTGTCTGTGTGTCTGTCTGTCTGTGTGTGTGTGTCTGTGTGTGTCTGTCTGTGT